>CAJNJA010031164.1:0-30551 GCA_905231915.1 Symbiodinium necroappetens
GAATTCATAGCATGATTTTTGGGACGCGCCGTAATCACGGCCCGACTGTCCATCACAAGAAGAAGAAGAATTGCAATTGTGAAAAAAAAGCATTTGGTCTTCAGATGGTGTTGATAAAAGCTGTCTGAAATTGTCCGAACAATCTGCCAAAATTGACTGTGAAACTGTTCGAAGCAGCATTTTGTCTCAGATCTAGTTGCGAAAAATATTTTTTGTTTGAGTTGTCATGTTGGAGCCTGTGATCTGGAAGTGAATATAGATTTTCTGTGGGAAGTTGAAAAAAGAGACCATAGAACCGTCTTAACAAATACCATGTTTGTGAAACTGAATGCATGCAAACGAAAGCCAGCCCCAAGAAATGCGTTGAAAGTGTCAGAGTATCTGGACCTTTTGTGAGTTCACCAAATGTATGAAGGCATGTGAATTTCAATATGTGGGCCATTTGTGAGAATACCAAAAGTGAGACTGTCATGAATGAGGTCAAAAATGACCATGCCAAGTGAGGGAAATCGCATGAAATCGTCATGAACACTGTTAAAACGAGCATGAGAACTTCAATTTTATGGACCATTTGTGAGAGCACCAAATACATGAGACTGTCATGAATGATGTCAAAAATGACCCTGCCAAGTGAGAGAAAATGAATGAAATTGCCATGAACACTGTCGAAAATGAGCATGTGAACTTCAGACATGGACCATCTTAGAGCAGCAAATGCATGAGACTGTGACAAATGATGTCCAAAAAGACCATGACATGTGAGATAAAAACAGCACACGAGAGTGAGCAGTGGTGTCAAAATTGACATGCCAAGTGAGGGAAAATCACATAAGATTGTTATGAGCACTGCCAAAAATGAGCATGCGAACTTCAATTATTGCCCATTTGTGAGAGCACCAAATATATGAGACTGTCATGGATGATGTCAAAAATGACCAGGCCAAGTCAGGCAAAAATACATGAGATTGTTATGAACGCTGTCAGAATGAGCATGAGAACTTCAATTTAGGGCTCATTTGTGAGGCAAGAACTACATCAGACTGTCATGACAGATGTCAAAAGGGACCATGCCAAAAGAGAAAAATACATGCAATTGTCATGAATGCTGTCAAAATGAGCATGTGAACTTCAATTTATGGCCCACTTGTGAGCGCACCAAATACATGAGACTGTCATGAATGATGTCAAAAATGACCCGTTCAATTGAGAGAAAATGAATGAAATTGCCATGAACATGAACACTGTCAAAAATGAGCATGTGAGTTTCAATGTATGGACCATTTGTGAGAATACCAAACATGAGAGTGTCATGAATGATGTCAAGAATGACCATGCCAAGTGAGGGAAAACACATGATATTGTCATGGACTCTGTTAAAGCGAGCATGTGAACGTCAATTTATGGACCATCTGTGAGAGAGCACCAAATACATGAGATTGTCATGAATGATGCCAAAAATCAGCATGACAAGTTTGAGTTTTTGGCGGTGCAACTGACACACAAGCTTCCAAGAACCCTGCAAAATATAAACAATGTCACAATGAGCATGACAAGTCTGAGGAAAATGCATGAAGGTTGCATGGAAAATGTCCAAATGAGCATGAGGACTTCAGTTGATTCACCGTTGTGATGAGAAGAAAGCATGAGGTTGCCATGAACAATGGCAACATGTGCATGGGAAATATATGTGAGTTGAAGCTGCCGACTGTTCATTTATTACACGTTTAAAGCCGTTAGGGACCATCGCTGTCATCAGAAGTCAGATTTTCCTTGTGTTCCGTATATTTCGTGTGTTTGCAAATCTCCGCTTTTGGTGCATGCTAGACGTTTCTTGATATGCCGAGCAGTCTCCTAATTACATGTATTTATTCACTTTGATTTCGGATTTTGACGGGTTTTGAGAAAAGCAAGCCCCAGGATCCAGACCCCCAGGATCTGACCCCCGAAACGAGCACGCTGAGACACCACCGTCTGGTCAGCGTCCTTGCCGGCCCACGTCAGGGCCACGTACACCTTCCAGGCCCTTCCAGGCCCTCGTCTTCGAGCAGTTGCTGAGCATGGTTGGCTACCCGGCCCGCACAGAGATGAACGAGGACGTCGACGTGGGCTTCGCCGGGCTGGTTGTTGATAGACTTCGCCTGGAGAACCCCAATATGTGGCGCCGAAGTCGTCCAAGCCCGGGTCGCAAAACCCACACACAGGCTCTCCTGGACGAGCTCGTGGAGGAGACTCGCCTCGGCAGGGTCAGAGGCCCTTGTCGCACCCCACCACTGGTCCATATCTACGGCGGTCCCGTCCGTGGCGTCCTTCGCCAGCCGCCGGTGCATGGGACTGCTTCGCGGCCCTCTCCTTATCGCCATTTGCCAGGGCGATGATCGGGGCACAACGCCGTGGGCGCCTCCGGCGGGGACATTGTGGGCCTGATGCTTCGCGCATCTTCGCGCCTGGGCGGCCGAGGGCTGGGATCGTCGTGTTTGGGCACGACCTTCAGAATGCACACCGCCAGGAGGGGGCGGTGAAGCAGCCCCGGGCCGCTCGGGGACGTTCCTGTCGTCCGCTGGGGGGGTCACCTTGTGGTTCCATTTCGCCATGTGCTTTTGGCGCCGCGGCCGCCGCCGCCGACGCCGTCCAGATGCTCCTGAATTCCCTCCTCAACCACTTTCAACGGCATCGACGAGCAGAACCTCGCCGACTCCGAACCACGCCGTGGGCGACTTCTTCACAGCCCGGCAGCACGTGGTGCAGGGCGTGGACTTGTCGGTGGGCCCCCACCTTACTCTGTCCTATACCCCAAGCGCCGGGCAGCAGATCAATGACGCCAACGACTGGGCCGCCATCAAGCCCCTCTACACCAGTTCCGCCTACGGTCGGCTCTGCTGGCGGTCAGGCGCCTGGTCGACCAAGCCCGCCCTCGGCTAGTGCCTTGGCCGGGTTCAGGTGCTTCTACGCCGACGACTTCTTCCTGCCAGCACAGGCGGCACGGCGGCAGAACACCTAAACTTTGTCCTGCGCCACGTCTTCTACGACTTCGGCGTCATCCGGGCGGAACACCTCGCCTTTATCTACGTCCTGGAGATCGTCGCGCAGGTCTTGCCCCTCTCACCTTCGCCCGCCGGCTGCGCCCCTGCTGCATTGCCTTCATCGACAACGTCGCGGGCCAGTTCGCCCTTATGAAGGGTTACAGGACCCCGCAGTGAACGGCATCCTGGGGGACGACTCTCGCGCCAGGAGAGAGGGGTGGACTCAAGTGACCACCCCGGTCGACGATATCATGGAGGTCTTTGTTTGGGCCTGGCGATATCGACTTCGCCTGCCACGTGGCGCCTGAGAAGTTGCTAGACCTTAGAGCTGTAAGGTAGGTGCCGACATGTGCCGACGCCTGGTGGGGTGAGGGTGCGCCGGGGCGGGCGCAGAAGTGCGCACACTGGCCCCGGCACCGAGCTGTTGCGGCGGTGCGCCTGGCCGGGCGCTCGATTGCGCTTCGACCAAAAAGGGCTAATGCACCGCGGTTAAATTTGGGCTAGCCCGTTCGTTAGCGCAGAGCTTGTTGTGCAACACACTTGTGCGTGTAGGAACAAGCTTTAGCGGGCGACCGGCGCAGCATTCGCCGGCTCGACCGCTGTTGATTTCCGCCCGCCTTGCCCTATAGAGGTTTTAAGACTACCGACTTTCGTCAGAACGACCGGCGCCCGCCTACTTGGGCGGGGCCCAGGGCGGGCGCAGAAGTGCGCACCCCGGCCCCGGCACCGAGCTTTTGCGGCGGTGTGCCTGGCCGGGCGCACGATTGGGCTTCGACCAACAAGGGCTACTGCACCGCCGTTAAATTTTGGCTAACCCGTACGAAGAGCTACGCTTCGTATGTTAATAGACGTGGTCATGCACATGCAATTGAACATTATATATAATAGGCTAAGGAAATGCATATGGCATTGCTTGAGTTCTCGGTATCTTCGAGCTGCATTGATCGACTCACGTGTCCGATAGAGCAAATGGTTGTGTCTGATAGTGGCCAGCTTTTGCGCATGAAAAAGTCATTCATATGGCTGATGAAATGTTGGTTTGCGCGCGATAGAGGCAGTTTCATGTTTGATAAAGTGCGTGTAAAAAAAAACCCATCACCCCATTCTTGTATATGTATATATGTGTGTATATATATGTATATGTATATATGTATGTATGTGTAATTGTTTGTTTATTTTGGTACACACACACTGTGTGTTGCGATCGCACACGCACATGCAGACACACGCACACTCACACACGGGCAGCGACACACACACACACACACGCACAGACAGACAGACTGACACATGCACAAGTCAAAAGACTCGCAGACTTCCAGAGACAGTCTTGCTGAAAGATGTTTGAACAGAGAGCGGCATCAGTTCACACTGAAGTGTCCCGAGCTATACGCAAATGTATCAAATGAGAGTGATATTATATCACTCTCATTTTCAGCAGTCCACAAAACACGGAAATGCATGTGAAGAGATTAATTCGGAGTTTCCCTGTGAGAGGTGCCAGCCCAGAGCCGCACCTGATGCTTCCGGGCCAGCTGCCTTCCAACCTCTTGCAGGCACAGACAGCACGCCATTGGGGTCCTATGGACTGTGTAGACGCGGCCAGGAGTTCTTGGACTGTTTGGAGGGCAAGACAGAGGTCGAAACGGAGCCGAAGGATACCGGGTCGCTGGAGGAGTGCAAGTACTGCCATAGAAAATTCCGTTTTGATCGGATCGCCAAGCATGAAACACGCTGTCCGGAGTCCAAACCAAAGCCTGCCAAGCTGGATGTGGTCCGCAAGTTGCTTCAGGGAACCCCTGGCGAGCAGAATATCCCAGCTGCTCGGCAAGATTTCCTGAGTGGCAAGAAGCTGCCACCCCTCCCTGTCAAGCCAACCGAGCCTTTCTCCAGCACAGATGTCACTACGTGCCGGTACTCGCAACACAGTCGGCGGACAACTCCAAGACATGCCGCCTCAATGCCGCGTGAATCAACTCCAAGGCACACTCCCTCAACACCGCGTGAGGGCACCACCCCGCGACAGCAAAGTCGCGGGCATCGCGGCGGCGGAGGTGTCGCCGAGGCCTCGGGCAGAGCAAGCAGGTCTCGCGAGTCTCGCGAATCGAAAACAGAAGAAGTCTCTGCCCTGGGACGAGCCGCCAAGGGCGATCGCCTAGCCAGGGCAAGCAGGTCCTTGATTAAGGGTGTTGCCCAGCCATCCTACGATCAACTCGAGGTTGATGTATCAAACTGGTTGGACGACTGACAGATGATGCCGCGTTGATGTGCGGCCGTGACACCGTTCCCCCGTCGAACGAGTTTCCCGTTGTGACTCGACTCCGCGACGACACTAGAGATGCAGCTCGACGAAGAACCCCGAGATGGCCGCTTGGACGGCCAGGGCTTCGGCCAGTTCGGCATGTTGGCCCGTGGATGCCATGACCTGGAGATGCCGACCTCCCACCAAGATGCCACATGATGCATCTTGCTTCGATCCCTTGCAGGTCGGAAAAGGCGAGTGCACTGCCGTTGCTAGGGCTACGACAGCTCAACGGGCACTGCAAGCACATGGCATCACATGGCGTTTATCTGAAGGCTTCGCGAAAGCGTTATCCGTGCATGCTCCAATCTATAGCTGACTTGAACCATCCTGTACCAGAACTGCAGCTCCAATTCTTTAACCTCAGCTGGCGTCATCTTCACTCGGCCCATCCGCCCATGCGCGAAGACTGCGATGAGTTTACCCCGGGGACAAAGCTGTCCGGATACTGGCAGCCTGACGAGGTTCGTTGAGCTGTCATAGCCGCCTAATTTCTAATTTCCAAGCAGAGCAAAGCTGGTGACTGTACTGGAGGAATGGTATGCGTGCAAGCTCATCAAGCATGTTGGAGAACGGCTCAAGGCGCGGCATTCGTCATTCGCGGGAAGTGCAGGAGACCATGCGATGTAAACACTATTGGCCCCCGAACACCGCCTGCACTGCACACCATCCATGTGCATGTGTTCAGGTACAGTGGGAAGATGGCACGGTTTCTGTCCATAGCTCGGTGAACGTGTGCTTGTCTCCGCACCCTTGCCGATTCACTCGTTAGGTCTTAGCTGAAGCAGAGGCGGGCGGCGCATGAGCATGGGTACCAGAATTTAGGAAGTGCTGCGCGGTCTGTGCTGCAATAGCTGGCTTTCGTGGTTTGGCACTCCCGCGTTGATGTTAGCGCATTCCAAATTATTCGTGCTTAGCGTACAGTTGCGGTGATCGTGTCGTTGGGAGACCCTGATGGCAGCTCTTGATTCCTGAACAGAAGCAGTAGGCTCCACCCCCTCGGTTTGAAGCCAAACTAGGGTCTAAATGGCTATGGTACTGGCCAGTGCGACAACCACTCGCACCCCTCCCTCCTTCATGCTGTGGTTCCGGTTCCCTTCTGCCGCTTTGTTGTTTCGGCGATTCCGATATACGCTTTAGATCGCTTTAGCATTCATGGTTTGGGAGAGTGTGGGCGGTATTGGGTGCATCGTCACTGTGTCTGAGAGTCCTCCCGTCGTTCTCTGCACTGGCTTCATCACGGGTGTCCTGTGGTTCCACCATGGTTTGTGGCTGACATGTGATGCTACGTCGACTCGCCTCACTGGTCGTTCTTGGCACGTCCGTCGTATTTTCGTGGGCTTCGAAGGGGACGTTTCCGAGATGAAACAGCTGTAAGAGTTCTGCTGTAAGGGTAAGGGTTCGTAAGGATTCTAAGGACACATCAACAGATGAAAGCGATGCATTGTTGTGTTTCTTTCCGTTTTTTTTGCTTGGAGAAGGGTGGGGGTGGGGGGGGATGCGAAAATAGTCCCTACTTTACCGGAACCGCGATACCACAACCAGAAGCCCTATACTACAACCAGAAACTGGACCCCACTACAACTGACCAGCTATTTGCACTTCTCGGGCATTCTTACAAGGTTGGCGATGTCTTTAGAGAACTTTAGAGGCATTCTCGAAGGCTTTAGATGATGTTTTAGGGCCAGCTTAAAGGTTTCACTTGGTTTTTTGGATGATGTGGATGACGGGGGTTCTGCTTGATGCTACTCGCAATAGTGATGCTGACTGTGATGAAGCCCTTAATCAACCTTAAACCTACAACCCCAAACTCTACACCTTAAGTCAAAGCCAAATTTCGTCTCTATTACTGACTTACAACCTTGCAGTCAGGCTCCAATGACATAGGGGCCCTAACATTCTGCGGAGGCTTCGGGTGTCTAGGTATTGCCTCCTTCTGCTAGTCGCAGTAGTAACAGTAGTAGTAGTAGTAGTAGTAGCAGTAGTAGCAGTAGTAGTAGTAGTAGTAGTAGCAGCAGCAGCAGCAGTAGTAGTAGTAGTAGGAGCAGTGGTGGTAGTGGATTGCTGGTAATTAGCAGCTAGTGGTGATAGCTGGCATTCAGCACTTAGCAGTTTGTTGTTCGTTACTCGTTGGTTGCTTTTCGTTGTTAGTTGCAAGTTGCTAGTAGTGAACAGTCAGTAGATCGTAGCATCCGGGCGAAGAGCGGTCCGGACTGCAACTGGCTTCCTTACAAAAACGATTTGTGTGTCCTCATTTCAGGATATGTGACCTTGTTGGCTGGTTGTGAAGAAGAGGTGTCGAGTATTGCGCAAATCCAGGCCCTGTTGCGATGCAGGGCTTCTGGTTGTGCAAAGCCTTTTCGGCTAGAGTCTAGAGCGGGCAGCTCCGGAAGGGCAGACTCAGCCCGAGAGCTCACGACCAGGTCCAACCATCCTTGAGCAAGTTTGCGCCAGCTGGCGGTCTCTGCTAAAAAGCTTCTCGCTTCGACCTCCCAGTCTGGTCGCGGAGGCTCTCCACAGGTGTAGTGCAGAGCAGCACGGCCTTCACTGCGATGTGTGTCCCGTGGACACACTGCGGTACCGCTCGGCACCAAACACTGGAGCTAGGAGACCTCCGGCTTGCTGCACACGGCCGCGGTTTAAAACAAGTTGCTGCTGGCACCCGCAAACCCAGAACGATGACTATGCTACAAAAGCATGTATGCTTACTCGAAACCACGCAGCAAACCGAAGAGTGGATGTAACGGACGTCGAAGCCCGACTTCCACAACGATTCGCCCTTGGAGTGCACCGTGTAGCCGTTCCCGCCCACCCCGCCGCGGCGGTTTTCGTGAATCAGCAACGACGTTGCTTCCAGCTATTTTCTAGCTTGGCTTTCCATGCCATGCCGCTCCACCAGCAGCTTCGAAACGCTCTGCCACCGGGTCAGCACGGTGTGCTCATCTCTTTCAAGCAAGCCCGGACGGACTTTGCCACTTTCGCAGGCACATCCATGGTTCAAAGCTGAGCCAAAATCACTAGGACTTAAGGCTTGGCCACTGGCCACCGTAGCAGTGTGCTAGTGATGTCCTCTGCACATGTGCTCCCAATCGTACATCCTAAAAGTCGTTCTAGTTCTAACCAGGACCTGGACTGCTACTTCGACTCCTGTTCCTCGAAGCGGTCTCTGGTAAAATGGCCTACCTGCCGCCACACTGCACGCCTTCAGCTGCAGCAAAACCGCAAACTCAAACAAGCAATCTGCCAACTCTAACAGAGGCTAGTGCAAGCCCGCAAGCATGCACATGTGGCATCAGGGGACAAGGGCAGCTCCAAGCCTCACATGGCTCATTTGCTAGCCAAAGGCTCTTCCAATATTAATGGCATGTCGCACATCTCGCTACGACCCAAAGCCGATTGGTACTGGCTGCAAGCCATGAACCGAATCTTCTATACCCAGCTCTAAGAATTGCTCCGAGAGGAAAAGAATATTTCGAGTCTGACAAATATTGGATGATATTGGATTAAAGGGGGTGATCATGTAAAAAAACAGGTTCAAGATCTGTCCCTCATACCCGTTTGCGTGAGTGGCATGATGAGATTTCCTTGTCCGACTCACCGCATACGTACCTAAAAAAGTACTGAATTCTGGATATCCTAAACCACCTAACCACTTATTCGCTTTACCTACCTGCCGACATAACCATTTACGCATCCGACGTAAGCACGTACGTAAATGCCGTAGCAACTGCACAGGATGCCTGAGTTAGCACACATAGTTGCATAATCCACATAAGTTGTCTAAGCTAGTATATACGATTTATATAAAATAGACATGCTTATAAAGGTCTATATAGTTTTGTGAAGTGGTTGTAATACATTGTTAACTCCATAGCCTTAGTAACTACATTCTTTAAGCTGCAGGGATCTTCCAAATTCGAAGGTTTTGAGGAAAAAGAGCACTGAGTACCCGCTGAGCGGGTGCATCAGCCACGACGGGTTGTTTTACTGGCCGCCGAGTTCTCGTCCACGCAGTGGAGCACTCCGTGGTTATACAGGTGCCATGGATTTGCGCGGGCTCTCCGGAGGCCTCATTGAGCTCCTTTTCCTGGGAGATCGGGTGTGCATCCACACGACCATGCACAGTGTCTCCAGGCTCACAAGCACCTCCTTCAACTCGTCCTCCTTGATGAGCTTCCGAAGAGCCTCAGCGTCCCACATCCAACGTGAGTACCTTTTTGTGCGGAGAGCTTCAGCCTTCGAATCGGAAGACATCCTGGGCCTCTTCTTGGGAGCCGGCCTTGGCTGTGGCTCACAGCTGTAACCCGGTATACCCCTCCCTGCGGAGAACCTCCGGTTGCACAAGCGGAAACTGAGAGGTTCTTTCAGGCGAAGACCCTACCCCACGCCGTTGCGCAGGCTACCAGGATCCTGTTCGTGAGGTGGACGATAGTGAAAGGAGAGATACATCGGGGCCACATCCGCGAAGGAGAGCACCACCCCATTGTCGGTGAGGTAGCGCACGCGGTTGTGGCCCAGGAATGCTTCGTAGTCCAGTTGGGCATAGAAGACATACTGGCCGTACTTGATGACAGTACGGGCGCCAGGAGTGACTTCGCCACCGTCGGGTGCTATTACGGTGTGATCGAGATGGCTGAGCATTCTGTCATTTGACGCATATGCCTGGCTTGGGGCATAAGACGCTGGCCCTTGAGAGGGTTCGTCCTCGAAGTATCTTTCGGAGGAGCTGGTGCTGTCATCTCCGCTGTCGGGAAACGATTGGCCGGAGCCAACCGCTGAGGCGTTGTTAACACGGGTTCCGCTACCAGAAAACTGCCCCCCAGATTGGAACTCTCCCCGTCAGAGGAAGGAGCCGTAATGCCCATAGGACTTAATGGCTTGCCCTTGCATGGACAGCAAGCTGTTTTCTCCGCAACGCAGAGAGAGAGAGCTGTGGTGTCTTGAACCACCTGATCGGAAAGGATAAGCGGAAAATTTACATGTGAGTATGCCGCCATGCCATTGCTGTAAGTAGCTATGCAGAATGCAGACAGACCGCCTGAGAGCGTCTGGGATTTATGGTTTCACCCCCTCTCCCCGGATCACAAAGAACACCATAAAGAACAACACAACAACAAACAAAAGACAAATCTATACCCGAGAGCCACTCCCGCCCACAAGTTGCACTGCCCCGAAGAACTCCAGCCGAGATCCCGGAAACAAACACGTTAAACCACACTCAAACTCCGATCCCCAAGATCTACAGGAGTTCACATGCGAGGGGCATGGCATGTCCAGATCCATCAAACCGATGACATCAGCAAGCACAGTGCTGATGCGGTGTGCGGATATGTTCGGACGCTGCTTGCCTCGTCTTGATGTGTGTGAACCAGTAACGGAAAATCGTGCGGCCTTGCCCGTGCCGCATTAGGGCCGTAACCGTAGGGGCAGCACGCAGAGGCTGCATTAGAGACTAGATTAGATCAGGATCCGCTGAGGTGTTTGCGAGGCAAGTCAAATCATCTGTTGCTTGCTCGCTTCAGGCTCGGACTATTTTCAAGCTTTCCTGCCATAATTGAATGGCGAAGTCGTTGCATGATGTTACATGGGTCGGAATCTACGTCCATACAGATACAAGGTCACGTTCCGTTCTGCTGCCTTTTCGCGAGTTAATTCATTTGATGCAACTCAGCTGGAAGCACACCCATGGCCGTTAGACCTGCACAAAATCTGCAAATCGTACAGGTTCGGAGAGGCAAACGTCAACGATTCGAACGGTACGGTGTGGAGAAGAGGGCCAGGGTTTCAGGCACAAGTATGGGGGCATGCGGTTCGCACGAGACGGCTCTTGACTTTGCAGGTAAAGACGCCTTGTGCCCATCATTGGTGCCAAAGCCACGTACGGCCGGCTGAACTGTGGAACTGCTGCCAGTTCAGCTGCAACCAGCTCAGGCTTCGAGCTTCCACCTCATCGGTATGTCCTGGCACCTATGGTTGGCGGTTCTGAGCTGCCTTTCAGGCTTCTGCAGCGGTGTTGCTTTGCTGAGTGACTTGACTTGCCTGATACGATTTCCACGTTATGCCCTGTGCAGGATGATGACGCGGCAATTCGGAGCGCAGCTCTGCTACACGCCGATGCTGGCTCGACGTGATTGGATCAACCGCAACGGTGCTCAGCATCCCTCCCCTGCGCCCAGAGCTTTCGGTTCTTAGATCTGCAGGCCCTGCGAAGAATTCAATGCCAGCCGGCAAAAGCCCCGAAAGCCCCTGCACGAGGAAACTTATGCCAATGATGAGTTCAACATGTTCAACGATGTACGCCGAATGTACGCTGATGGCATGATGACATGCATGGTGATGCTGATAACGATGGTGAAGTTGATGATGACCATGACTGTGAGCTTGAAACGAGGGCACAGACGTTACACAAACAGCCGCTTGCCGCTTGCTGCAGCGTACCTGAACCCCTCACCCCGAGCGCACTTTCGCATTTCACAAAGTGAAAAAAAAGGCTTGACCTCTAAAACTGGTGTCCGACAAAAGAACCCTCTCACCTCGAACTGGAGACAAGGAGGGAGTAGTGAGTAGTGGTCTCTGAAAGCCAAATGCCAGGATTTACTCCGGCCCGTTCTCAACAGATGCAGACTATCGAGCTGCACCGGAAAATGGTTTCCAGACCTGCCCAGAGGCCGGCGAATCCCAAAGAAGGTTGAGAAGCCAAGCAAGTGTTCATTGGTGAAAGGACAGGCCTCTCGTCGCCCATTTCTGCGGCAACGATCCGGAGGCCAGCGACGCGACGCAAGATCTGAAACAGGAGCTGGATTCGAGGCATGCTACTAGTAGCAATATCTAGCAGATCTAGCAGTACTCAATATGGCAGATATTCTGAGAAGTGCTTCTGATCGCAGCCCACTGTCAACGTGAATGGGGTCCTTACTTTCAGTGAAAAAGGGTTTGGATAGTGTGCGCGCTTGTGCACAGGTTTTGCGGCTCCCGTTGTGGCGCGGTGCGCATTTTCGTTCTGTCGCGTTCTTTCCACAGTCCCTGTCTGTGGGCTCTGGCAAGGACGCCGATTTCAATGTACAATCCTTTGGCGCTCCCAAAGCAGAACGAAGGAGGACAAGTGGCCTCGGTGTGCATTCCGAAAGTGCAACTCAGGTGTTCGCGAATAGCGGACCACAGCAAACGGGACATGCGAACTGTCCACAGCTCGGAAGCCTGCACATGAGCCTCCTTGCAGGTGCTGCTAGCAGCAGCCCGCCATATTGCAGACCGTCGCGCACTCGGCTACACACATCGCAGAATCTCAGAAGTCCCGAAATGTCTCGAATGAGTATGAAAGCTCGAGCTCGTTCCAAGCAGCTCATAGCATACCTGTACGGCGTTTTCATCGTTGCTTGCCTTGGTCCTTGTGCTTCCCATGCAGATGGCATGATTTGCACGAAAGGGGCCTCGGTCGAGCTACGTAATACACTGTCTTGTTTTGCCTCTATGCTGACGCTGCCTGTCTGATGAACGGCCCGTGGCGGCCTCTCCTGGCATTCGTGCCGAGTGGCGTGGACCGGGTGGTCTCTCGAGTGCTCTGGGAGGGGTTCTATGCAAATTCGAATGCAGATCATCCCCAGACCAAGTTCCACATGTGGCCTTGAGATGCCGTGAGTCTCTGAAAGAAGCGGAGTACAGCGCAGCACAGAGCCGCCGCTGGAGGTGTTGACGCAATAGATCTCAATTTGGGCTGCCCTCAGCGAGTGGTCCATCACTTATGCGTGTCCGGTGCATCATGTCTCGAAAGTTGCCACTCCCGATTCTTCTTGACATGCCATGGGAAGATGTGCTGGCATAGGCACATGCCGAGCATTTTGGTGTCCCTCCGACGTGCTTGCAGCTTTCGAGTTGAGTTTCCGCAGTCGGAGTGGGAGTGGCCACTTTTGTTGAGCCTTCTGGTTGAGAGGCCTATCTGCTGGAGAAGAAGGACCGTGGTCTGGTTTGCAGCATCGTCAAGCGCCTCTCAGAGGCCGTCCGACGGGCTTTCGGCCCCGCCAAGCGAGAGAGAGAGAGAGATGTCCTTGGCTCGGCTCGCCTGTTTCAGGCACTTCCGGTGCCTGTCTTTTGCAAAATTCGCCTCTTGGATGAGCTGGAGGAAGCTACCAACGGGTTGGCTCTCGATTTCCTACTGCTCCTGCTGCTGCTCGGCCCGCCGATTTGCAAGACACATTCTTAAAACGCCGAAGCTCTGCTAATGCTGTTGCTCCTCCTGCTGCACATCCGAAACGAGCTCTGCGGAGCCGCTTCGTCTGGGGTTTCGCATTTGCCAACCACGATATTCTTGCAAAATACCATTCTTTAAGGTTTGGGGTGTGCCAGACAACATCTCCTTTCAAAATCTCGGGGCATGGCAACCGAAATGTTCTTTTGGGGCTTTGGGGTTTGGCAACCAAGGCTACGGTGTAGGCGTAGGGTTTGCCAACGACGATGTTCTGTCGGGACAAACGTCTTTAAACAAGTTTGGGTTTGCCAAGCAAGATCTCCTGTCGGGATTTGGGGCTTGGCATCCAGCATCTTCTTTTTTGGATTCTGGGATGTGCCTCCCAATATCCCCGAGCAGCAGCAGGTGACGTTTCAGCATTTGCCAACCAATGTCTTCGTCCCTCAGGGTCTTAGGGTTTGTCAACCACGATCTTCTGTCAGGGCACGGGTTTGGCTGGCGTGCCAACCGCCATCTTCTTTCCGGGGTTTGGGGTTGGCCAAAGATCAATCCGTTCAAGCCGAAAGCCGGGTTCAATGTCAACACCACGACAGACCATGAGGCCGGTTGAACCCGAATACCATTAACATTTCAGCACACAGGCGGCCGATGTAAGCCGAGAACGGGTTGAACCAAGTAGCACAGTCTGAGGCTACGGTGTCGCTTTTGTCTTTTGGGGTTCTGGGGCTCTCGGTTTTGGCTTGTTGCAGGGTTTGAGCTTTGCCAGCCACCATGCCTTTCTAGGTTTGGGATGTAGCCACCAACGTTCCAAAGATCCTGTTTTTATTAGGGTCTCGGTTCTGCCAACCAAAATTTTGCCAGCGTGTTCCCGAATCTTCGCCCATGTTTTTCGCGTCTCAAGGGCTTTCCGAACTGTGAACCCTGCATTAAAGTCATTAAAACCTAACCCGTGTTGTAACTTTTAGCAGGAGACTTTGGAGCTGGTGAAGCAGCTCGAGGTGTGCGGGGTCCAGAGTTCGTGTTGAAGCTGTCCCCCGTTCGGCCGTGTCAGGCCTCGGGCGCCAGTCTCATCGCAGTACATGCACGATACCGTGGTACACCGACACATCGAAGGGACGGTCCTGCGCATCTTGACCAGGTAGGGCAGGGCAAAGCAGCAGAAGCTGCACCTGCATGCTTTGCAAGCCTGGGATCCAGGTACGTGCCATCAAGAAGGTGGTGCGCGTGCCAATCCTTTCGAACGGAAACATCAAGTCGTGGGCATCTGGGCTCAAAGACGTTTAGACTCTTCGCTGCGAGCCCACTGCCGCCACCGAAAGAACCGCCACCACCCTCACCATTACCGCTGCTTGATCACCAGCAGAACGATCACGAGCCATGCCTGTCTCCTCATCATGGTTCTCACTTCCACAGCTTCCAGTGCTGCTATCGCCGTCAGAGTAACCATCATCCAAATTACTACATCCACTGGCCCACCATGCCACCGTCATCAATACTTTCATTGTTCATCTTCATCTTCAGCATCGTCTTCCCATCCTCATAATCATGATCATCATGGTCATGATCATTACCATCATCATCATCCTCATCTCCAGCATCGTGCCTGGACTTGGCTCCGCGGATAGTGTTGCTGCAGTGATAGTCCAAACGATAAGGTCTTCATCAGCTGCAGCAGCAGCAGTAGCAGCACGTGAAGCAAAAGTGCCGCTGGTACCCACGACAACACAACCACAGGAACTACAGCGACAGGAACGGCACCACCACCAAGAACTCGTAGCAAGGTCATCCTCCTCAACAGCAACAACGACAGCCGAAGGCTATGAGCAACTGCTGCTGCTGCCACTGCGACTAGACGAACACTGCTGCTGCTGCTGCTGCTGCCGCCGCTCTGACTCCTACTGTTGCGGCGCGGTGGCGACCACAGGATGAGGACGAGCACGAGGAGGACGACGACGATCACTACGGCTGCTCCTACCCCTGCATGCCCCTGCTACTCCTACTGCCACTCCTACTTTGCTCCTGTCCTACTCCTGCTTGCTGCTGTTATCACTACGACTACGACTACTATACGACAACTGCAGTCACGACGACTACTGCTGCTAGTACAAGTACTAGGCACCCCCCCTACCAACTACACTCAGTCTTAAACATGTTAAGACAGCACCTTTTTTACTCGGTATTTACAGCCCTTTCGTCATGTAGGATCATCTTATGAAGCCTCAAAATCGACATGTCGAGTTTGCAAGCTCGAGCTTCGGATTTTGGACGTGCATTTTTTGGGGGGGGAGGTGGGGGGAGGGGGGATGATGACGACACTGTTACGCAGACACCCCGAGCCAAATTTTCCAGAAGAGCCGGTCTACTGGGTATTTATAGTACTTTCGTGATGTCGGACCATCTTATATACTCACCAAACCTACTTCTGAACTTTGAGGAGGAGCAGCGCGCTACCCACGGCCGCCCTGTCTGGGCCGTTAAGAAGAGATCGTGGAGATGCTCTCGGAGGGGGCCCCGCTCATCAGACGAGCCCCCCGCTACCCGGTCTTCGCTAGAGCTCGTGGTCCTCGATCTCGGCCACGCGGCTGGCTGGAGCAAGCTAGTCAAGGTCTGGGCCTCGCTTCGGTGGTCGGATCTAGCTAGTATCCTAGCAGAGCTCGCGCTAGTCGAGGGGCGGCTGGTCACGACGCTAAGGAGGACAAAGACGTCTGGACCCAACAGGCGTGAAGGAGCTGCGGGTCGCTATTTCGGAACACGCCTTCATCTTCCGAAGAGGCTGGCTAAAGGTAGGCTTCGACCTGCTGAAGGCCCACGCTAGCTACAAGCGGGACTACTTGATGCCGCGGCTAGGCCCAGACGGCAGCCTGGAGCAGAAGCGTGCTTGCTATGCCGACGCTGGGATCCTGGGTCTGCCGCTAGAGCGCTGGAGGTCCAGGGCTATTGGACGGAGCACAGCGGTCGGTACTGCCGACGGGCCTCTCGCTCAACTGGTCATACTGGTCCTTAGAGGCATGGTGGCCCAACTCCAAGCACTCTTTGCCGGAGTGGCTAGAGGGGCCGACCGCCAGGAGCGGCTAGAGGGGGACCTGGGGTCCCCGACTCGGTCGCTACTCCTGTGTTGGAGGAGCTGCAAGAGGAACCGAAGGGCTGCGCCGAAGACGGCGAGAGCGGCCAGGCTTCCGTTACAGACTGCGAGGAGCCTGTTTGCAAACAGGCCGGGGTACCCGGCGCTATCTTCCAGCTCCACAAGGCTGGCGCTAACGGTTGCTGGATGGGTCGCAAACGAGCCTTCCGCAACAGCCGGGACTACACTGCTACGCCAAAGGCCCACGAGTGTACCCATGTATGTAAGCTATGCTGGCCTAACCGGGCTGAGGAGTCTGATGACGACCCGTGGGAGGGGTCGCTAGCAAATTCGGGGGACGAGCTAGCACAGCCACAGAGCGTGCCCGCTATCAGTTCCGACCCGCCGCAAGACCCGGCTCTTTTCTTGCATCCCGCCAGCTACGATTACATGGGATACGCGTGAGCGCTAAAGTTTTTCCCCTCTTGCTTCTTCCCGCTACCGACCGGACGGGGAGGAAGGGAGGAGCTTGAGGAGGGGAGGCTAGAAAGAAGAGTGAGGGAACCACGTTCTTGCTACATGTACTTGTCTTGTCATGCTGCATGTGCGCTAGGACACTTGTGCTTGTCATGTCGGCTTGCGCTAGGACACTTGTGCTTGTCACTTGTGCTTGTTTGCTAGGGCTGTCTTGTCAGCTTTGGCACGAGAGCCGCCTCCAAGCGGTCCTTGATTAGCGGGGCCTTCCTGGGGGGTTGGCGCTGAGAGCTCTCGACGTAGAAGTTAGGCGGCTTTTGGGCCATCGCTCCTTGTTCCCACGACGGATGGGCTGCTTCGCTGTGCTTTTACCTTCACAAGGATGATCTGTTGGGCGGCCCTCAGCCGCACAGCAGGAATCATCCTGAGGATGCTGTGAGCGGCCCGGAGAACTCCATGCTGGGCCCCAGGGTGCTTCAGGACCAGGACAAAGGCAGCTGGTGCTCAGATGCTTTTGCTGATGATTGTTGTGACTTCGAGGGTTCTGAACCTTCGACTGCCGCGTGGTCGAAAGGCCCCAAAACATCCAGGGCTAAGCTTGCTTGTGGCGCTGTTTCCGATGTTCATCATGGTGTGTTATTCGAGGGCACTGTTGCTGAGAATCCCGACTTCGAGGGCGACTGGGACAGTGGACGCCATGGGTCAAAAGACCCCAAGATATCCAGGTCGAAGCTGGCCCGTGGCGCCGGCTCCGATTTGCAATGTACTGTGTGTTTTAAAACCTTTCATGCTGATCCTCTCGACCTTGAGGGCGACTTCACCAGTGGAGGCCATGGTCAGGAGTGGTCGAAAGACCCCGAGTTATCCAGGTCGAAGCTGGTGAGTGGCGCCAGCTCTGCTTTCAGATGTGTTGGGGGCCATGGCATTGCTACTGATCCTCCCGATTTCGAAGGCGACTTCACCAGTAGATGCCGTGGTCAGGAGTGGTCGAAAGACTCCGAGATATCCAGGTCGAAACTGGTGAGTGGCGCCGAACCTGACAAGTGCTTTTCTGCTTTCCTTGAGGGTGTTGCTGCCGACAATCATGTTCACGAGGATTTCTCCTTGGATGGTGGTGCAGCTGATGATGGCTTTGGTGGTGGCGGCCAGTTCTTCGATCGCTTGGCGGCCCACTTCACCGGCTGCCCTGTCCTTGCTCTCCCGAAAAAAAAGGGGCGAGGACCCAAGGACCTCAAGAAAAATCAAAAGAGCTGTTCAAGAAGGGGGTGAGGACCCTAGCACCGTTTCGACTTCGCAACAGCCAGCGGTGGAGCCGCGAGAACTTTTGAGGGGGAAGACCAGTTTGAGTGCCAGTGATCTCGGCTGCTCGAACCGAAACGTGGACTCAGCAGCAGCCTTTGTCATTGCAGCCTGGAGGGACGCTCCTGGGCCGGACAGCGCCCCAGATGGCGAGGACTTTGCGGCGGGTGATGGCCAGCCTGCTCTGCTGAAATCGAGCAAAACAGCCTTTGAGTGGTGTAAGGATGGTTATGCCTCCTGCCGATTGTGCCCTTGGAGGAGAGCTTGCAAGGATACTGCCCATGCCATTAGTCTTCTCGGAGTTCACTTTAGATGCCATCCGGGGGAGTCCCCAACCGGGCGGTCGGGGTCTAAGCTCCCGAGTCTTGTTGCAGAACTTGATGGCAAACCAGCGTGGTGGCAGTGTCCTCTTTGCACTTCGGGTATTTCCTTGGAGGATGGGATGCAGGCCTGCGAAAAACGCATCACCGAGAACATTAGGCAGCACAAGAACGAGGCTCATCCCAAGGTGCGGTGGCAACGATGGGCCAAGCTGTCCTATAAGACAAGACTCGCGCTGAAAAGGCCACGGTCACTAGGTTCAATGCCTCGATTGCGCGCCGGGTTCAGGCGAAGTCGGATATCATGGCCGGCTTCCTTTCTTTCAGGTGGCCGACTCGCTTTGGACCAAAGCGGCAGCGAGTCTCTCCTGTCAGCTTTCGCCCGGCTTGGATGTGTCGCACATGCCTTCTGCCTTGCAGGACTGATAAGATTGCTCGCGGACATCAACAACAAGGTTGCCAGGAGCCTGATGCATTGCGGCTCAAGTGGGCTAAGGCCCGCTTAAAGGCTCTTGCGAACACCCGCTCCCTCTTCATTTCTGGTGGCAACTCCGGAAATGCAAAGAAGCGAGGACTCCAGATTTTTGATGATGCCCAGCCGTTTTTTGAGAGATCTCTCAAGAGGCAGGAGGCCGGATGTTTCTGAAAACCATTGCAATCAATTCCGCTTCTCGTGGCATTACTTGTGGCACGACGCCGTGCTCGTGACGTTTCGATTGCTGCCCTGGGTGACTGCAACATCCATAGGGACAGCCGTTCCTCTTGGTGCGCAGAGTGGAGAAGCAGCCCTAAACCAAAGCCCTAAACCCTAAGCCGCAAAGGAATGGTCTCAGGCTAAACCCTAAAACCTAGACCCTAAACCAAAACCCTACACCAAAACCCTAAAGCCTAAACCCTTTAAACGCAAGCTTTTTGGGTCACAGGCGAGGGGTTTTTGGGTCACAGATGAGGGTTTGGAGTCACAGATGAGGGAAAATTTTGGGTCACAAGTGAGGGTTGGGCCACCACCACCGGAATGGCCCGTGCACTCCCCTCCCCCGCCCTACCCTCGTGCGCGACCGAATGCCTACCACTGTGCACCTCTTTTCTGTGGACGCCGTTGCACCGAAGTGCACTGCGACGGACTGTGTAGGTGAACTGCAGAGATTGCAACGCATGTCCGTGAGTGATTGCATGACATGTCACACTGCTGTCTTGTCGAGTCTAGTGTAAAGTGAATGCAGCACTTGTGCTTGTCATGACTGCATGTGCAATGTTTGTGTTGCCCATGATCATGCTGCACCGTCGAATGCTACAATGCCGAATGGCATTTGGCTCAAGACTGGACAGGACTTGTTTGGTCGCAGAAAGGAATGCTTGCCTGAGTGTGTTGTGGATTGAGGAAATTCACTGATTTCGGTCGGTCATAACTGTTTGATTGTATAGTGGAATTTTGCACGTTCTTCCTGTACTATCCGGCAACGACTGGCAAATGAGCCCCGAAACTAAGAGTCCAGGCGCTCTCAAAAAGAGGGAGAACGAGAGGTCTTGCCATGTTGACCACATGTCCCAAACCTGGCCCGACAGTATTGGAGACAGACGATGACGGAGGTTCAGTCGAAGGGTGCTTCCAGATCCAACAGCAGCAGCGAATACTCCGCAGCGTGGAATGTGACATCTCAGGAGGACGTTGTCGCAAACCTCGAGCTTACACAAGCCGACGGCGCGGCTGACCCAGCGACTTTCAAGCTTGGCATACTGAAGCTTTCAATTGCGGAGCCCGCGAGGTCATGTCGGCAGAGGGTATGCTGGACGATCCTTGCATTTTCGCCGGTTCTTGCAAAGGCCTCCAACATACTGAAACGTCATGGCATATGTTGAGACTTGAAGGCGAAGTCGACTCGAAGAAGGCGTTGAGGAAGGCAGTGAAAGCCTGTCAAGCCTGCAAACCTGAGATGTTGAAGCCTGCCACTTGCAGCCTGCCAGGTCGAGAAGAAGCTTCGCCAAGTGCAGAAGCTTTTAGAGCGGCAGGCGGTCCTTGGTCGCTTAGTTCAGTCGCGGCAGAGCAGACTCCTGAATGCAGTGAAGAAAACTTTGTACTTCGTGGTGCTGTCGAGCTCCGGGAGGACATGAGAAAGGATTCCCCGAGGTGTTGTCATTAAGCTGATTCACAACGTTGGAACTGAAGTTGTGTCTCACACACGGAGCGACAGCACACCTAAGAAAGCATCTGAACGAAAGGCTTCTGGCGCACCGCTGAATGCAGAGGAGCTGCAGAAGGCACATGCCGGTTGGGTTTGAAGCGCCACGCGAGCGATTGGCTGAAAGCTATTTCCCCGAGGTTGTGTAGCAAGGGAGGTTCTTGTAGATTAGTCTAGGATGCTCCTTGTGTGCTTTAAGGTGTAAGACGGTAACAGGCAAAATCAAACGATGCATGACATGTGTGCATGTATGTGTGCGTGTGTGTCTTCGTGTTTGCGTCACTCGCCACGGGAAGGAGGGTGCGATTCGGAAAGGTCAGCATGGAAGCACCTTCCAGTGCAGGAGTTGAGCAAGGCTTACTTGTAGGGGTGCAGGTATGTGGCCAGTGCTGCACGCACCTCCGATTTGATAGCTGAAATCTGCATGCTCCGTTATGATTTTCAGTGGCTTCCAGGTGACATGTTGAGAGACTTGAGGCCTGCAGCCCAGCAGGCAGGCTTCTGTCTTTCTTTCTTAGACACGTGCACTCTGTGTGCAGCTCCCAGCCTTCCTCGATCTCGCATGGACTTGGCAAGCGACTTGCGCAGATGGACGCGAAGCTCATAGTGCAGGATTGGGAATGGTCCATGCTGCCCTTTCCGGCGGCAGTCTGGAACAAGAACGTCAGGAATGACATGCAGAAGACATCAGAAGACGTAAATGCCCACGTCGTACGATATTAGCAGCAAAGGGCTGTAAATACATCTTGAGTCCGCCACTTGTTTCCTCTCCAGAGGGGCGGACTCGCTGGAGGAATACTAAGCAAATTAAACGGCCGTGCGTGATGTCAGAATCAGGCTGATCAGAATATCTTTCATGTACTTGTCACAATTCGAACTGATGTGGAACTTATCGGGAGAGTCCCACCGCCCGCCCAGAGCGATGCGCGACGTGTCATTGGCGACCTTGTTGCGGCCTGGTCCTTGCGGCCGAAGTTGAACTGGGGCATTGGGAATTGCATTTCCTGACACACGCGATCCGCGAGTCTCCAAGGGGTTCGCTGCGATGGCTCGGATGCCTTGGCCCCAATCTTCACAAGCCAGTACCAGTCGAAGATGCCGTTGGAAGGCACTTTCCACCAATTTCAGCCTGTCTTCCAAAACACCAGATGCCAGCCTGAAAACCCGACCAGAGATGAATTACTCGCGGAGACAGTACGAAATCTGCTGTAGCTAGCATCACATGCTAACGATATGTTTTTGGAGGGCATTTATTGTAGCAGCGGGTTTCAGAAGGGGCAAGAGGCGCGAGCCTTGCCTCGACCACGGATGTCAGGAACGGGATAGAGCTTGATGTGTTAATGTGGGTCTGCAGACCGCGAGATCGAAGAAGCAACTGCCTTTGCCAAGCACCATATCTTGCCCCGTTGCATTGTTGCGATCTCAAATCAGACCCAGTCACTGGCTTCCTGTGAGTCAGGGAAAAGGGATTGGGACATGCACAAGTTCTGGCTTCGTAGGCCTTCTAGATGGCCGTTACGAACGTCTTGTTGCTTCGTGTGTCTTTTCCTGACAGTTTATGTAGTAAGTTGTCTTCATCCTTGCACTTTGAGTCATGGAGCCGTCTCAGCATTTGCAAGTGCAACAGATCTGCTGGCTGTCAGGTTGCCACAAGAAAGCAACTGCGCAAGGAACCTGAAGGGCAAAGCTCTCGTGCTGCGTCTCTCGGCTTGTGCCTGGAGGGCTCCACCTCATCCTGTAAAGGAGCGGAAGAGCTTTTCATCAAGCAGGGAAGTAGAAGAGGTGTGTGCTGGATCCATGTAGCGAAAGATGGCTTGCACTGCCATCCCTGAAGGACGTCCAAGTGCGAGTTCCAACGGTCCAGCTGTCAGCTCCTGCCCGATACGACTCAACAAAGTTCCGCTGCCCGAGGATGGCCTCGCGAAAGCACGTGTTTACCTGGACTACGTGTCCAGATTCACGCCCGCACCTCCCCTGTAGCATCCTCAGTTTGCTCCATGAGCGCACGGAGAAGTGCCGAGGGTGACACAAGTCGGCAGAGTCTGCTGCATTCTGCCTGTAAGGTCGACAATCATTTTCCACTGTCGGCGAATGGCCAAGGCTGAGCTAACCGAGTTCCAGCTGCTGGAGGCTCAAACCGAGCCTGTCACGAACACCCCACCTGTGAAGCAGCATGCCGCTGGCAGGATTTCAAAAGCTCCAAGTCATTCCAGGTTCGGCCTGCAGACATCTCTGCTGCCCTGACAACAAATCGGTTGTCATTCACCATCATGTCCGGGTAGTCGGACAAGAGTGGCGAGAGGTCTGTGACTTGAATTGTTCGCACTTAGCTTGGACTTCGGCTGGTCAGCATCCAGTGCTGTTACTGCGTACTGTAGCATGTGTTTAAATCTCATCTCCGGCCTTAGCCAAGACAGTAAGTGCTAGGTGCTGGGGTTGCTCTTGGGCTGGATTGGGTGCTGCGGGTGGGTTTCAGGGTTCCACGACTAAGAACGCGCAGCCGAGAGACTTAGCATGCATTCGTGAAGACTGAGCACTTGACACCAAAAGACTTCACGCTTGGACATCCAATGCCTGCTCGCTTTCTTGATTCAACAAGTGTTTGGGAATGCTGAGATCTCGGAAATCCAATCCGCTGACCGTCTTGTGCAAACAATCCCTGGAGTATCAGCCATAATTGGCATGCTATTAGCCGCGGCTGCGCGACATACCCTAAGAAGATTGAGGGGTGCAGAACAAGGGGGGGTGGCTCAGGCATCTCAGTCTCTCTGCCCCTTCTGCATCCCTCATCCCTCCAGTGTGCCTATCGACCATCCGTTAGTTGCCAGCGCGAGTCTTCACGTACCCGTTCACGGCAGCGAAAATCAACGCACTTTGCCTTCGGCATGACTGTTTGATCGAGAGGAGATGTGTGGCCTCCTGTCCAAGGTCGCGGCTCCGCTCCTAGCATCGTCCAGTTTCCATCGAGCGACACAAGGCCGAGGCCTTCAAGCGATCCCCCGGCAGCTTCAAAGCCAGCAAGGAGAAGGAGCGAAGGCCGGTCGCTTCAGAAGCCAAACTGCAGCAGTTGGATTTTTGTCTCTCCACTGTTCAAGGGATCGGGAACTGCGAGCTCAGCAGGCCTATGAAGTGGAGTGTCGGAGGCGACTTAAGCCGTGATCTTGAAGCGCTTGAAAGTATCTCTAGCTGAGAGCGATGGCGAAGGAAATACGAGCAGCGAATGGCACGAAAGGCCTCCACGCCATAATGGCAGATCATGGCTACATAATGCCAAGTAGCATCACCGCATTTGCGCCTCAGGCTGCCCGTTTAGGATTGCCGGTGGAAGAGGTGATGAGAGCCTCTGCAGTCCCAGGAGCTGGATCAATAAGTGACCTCCTTAAAGTTTGGCGGCCAGAGTGCATCTTCAGGAGGCGTGCTGCATTTCAATGGCGAGCCGAGCTGGCTGGCAGAGAAAGGTGAAGAGATATCCACCCGGACAGAGAGCCTGCTCATGTTAGATCATAGTGCATGGGAGGCAGTTTCAAAGTGCAAGGCCCACCTGAATGCAGAATCAGCATATTCTGCCTGCAGGATGCCTGGACGTGATGGAGACCAGCCAGCCAGGAGAACCAGCAAACCAAAAAGGTAAAACGAGACTCGAGCATTGCTGCACGCGCATCTTCAGCCGCACAAGCCTCGATAAGACAAGACAGCTTACAATGCAAGTCATTCCTGTATCTCGCAGCGCCTCAAGATGCAGGAGCTTCTCATCGGATCAAGAGACTTCATGAGTCGCACATTCGCACTTTCTCCTGACCTTCCTGGATCGCTGCAGAGCGTCGGACAGAAGCCCCGCACGCAGGCCCTTCGCGCATCGTGTTCGCAATACAGACTCAGTGTGATTTGGACCGCAGTCCCGTGAAGTCATGGCCCAGCGGCCGAAACTTCTCAGTGCGATGCCATGTCAATCCTCAACACAGCGCAAGATAGGCCGAGTGATGCCGGGTGACACTGAGAGCACGAACTTTTCAGTTGCCGCAAGTAGCCTTGCATTGTTGCAGTCCCGGTAGGGAGATCTCAACTCCTGCGATCGCCGACCGCATTGCTCAGGCACGGGATGTTCTTAGGTCGAAGAGCCCCTGTTTGCGCCTGGAGGCCGTGCTTTCACGCTACGATGAGTTGCCTGGCCGTGGCAAGCCCCAAGGCATCACAGCGAAGCAGCTGAGCGAGAAACAGCCAGTCGTTCTTCTCCTTCCGAAGTACTCAAAAGGCAGACATCGGAACTTCGCAGTCTCAAGGGGTTCCACATGGTTCCATCGGGTGATAGTAGGTGGCAAGTTGCAAGCGACCAGAGCCGACCCGACACGCCGGGTGCGCGTGCCTTTTTTTGGTTGGATCGGCGCTGTGAGCAGAGAGTGCCAGAAGCGGTAGTTTTGCCACACGGCCGACCCAGTACCACACGGCCGACCCAGTACCACCTCATGGAGCCAGCTTGCTATCATTACCCCGCCTTGGATATCTCCATTGTCCATCACATCCACATTGAACCAGCTGAAAAACCTTCGAATCAGCTCTACTACAGCCCTCCTGCCCCTTCCTCGCAACACCAGCTCTCAAACATGTTGATAGCCGCCCTGGCCAATTTGAACCCCCCCTTTCGAGGGCCAGTGCTGCAACCATACAGTCCCTTGAGACACCTTCGGAAGCATCAGTCATTGTCTCGGCAGCATCTGGATGGAGCCTTGCCGGCTTGGCTCTCAATTTTCCGTGAAGCCTGCGGCAGAACCTTCAGGGCAGGGTGGCTGTCGATGGATCAGTGGAGGTCCTTGAGAGATTCATATGGCAGGGCGCTCATGGACAGTTCTTGCCGGCATTGTGGCCGAGAAGCCTGGCAACCACTTGCAGGTTTTGGCGGCAGTCTCAATCTGCCAAATCTGGGCCTTGCAATGCCTTTTGCACGGAAGCTTTCCCAAAGCCAGCCAAGGCCTTGGCGACCGGGACTCGATGCCTTGGTGTCGCTGCTATGACCACTGGCAATGGCCAGGCCAGGCGAGGGCTTCGCCATGCTGCGCTGCTCTCTCTTGGGTTTAGGCACCTGCTTCAAAAGCGTGATGCTCGAGCACAAGGGCATGAGGGTGTTGAGTCTCCTGGGTGCGTTTTCAGGTGGCTGCCAGCGTTGAGACCTAGTTTGATCTAGCTTGGTCATTGTTGCCAAACAGCGGATGTTTTTGTTGACCCCTCTGTTCTCCTCCGTAGCCTCCCCTTGCCTCACCCACTCATCCGAACAGAAACATGATATCGGAATTCTCTGTATGACTTGCAACACCAAGCCCGACAAGAACTTCCGGTCGCTGCGCATTCTTTGCAAAATCAGCTCACACCGGACGTCAGAATATCTTGCAGAAATGTTGAAAGGACGCTCTGTGTCACTCTCTCTATCTCTCTTCATCTCGCTCTTTCTCGATCTTTCTGTCGCTCTCCCTCTCTGTCCGATCCGTGGTTCTCTGTCTGTCTTTCTTGCTCATTCCATGTCTCTCCACACTTGCGCAAGTCCGGTCGGCACGGCCGTGGGGGCCAACTCGAGCAAACTCCAGACCCACTGTGCAGTAGCTACTTGTACTGTCAGTACCTGCTCAGTGGGTCTGGAGAAGACACGGGAAGACCAAACTGCTTCGACTAGGTGACTAGGAAGAGGCCGGGGAGCCCAGGCCTGTGGATTTCCATCTGCGCCCCTGCCCTTGGACTAGGGCATTCTCCTTGCTGCTGACTGGCAGTGCTGCACCCTTGCTGTTGGCTCCCCCTACCGGTGCAGAAGAGCTCGCGAAGGTGCTGGGAACTGCTGAGGCAAGCGCTTACAGCCAAGCATTGTGGACTAAAGGCCCTGCTTTGAAGAGCCGCGGTGTGTTCCGGGAGCTTGAGTCACAGCTCCGCCGCTGTGCCGTGATCTGGGTCCTTTGGCATTTGCCTGGGGCGCAAGTCCTGGCTCCATGCAGACTGCCCACACAGTCTATGGATCGTTTTATCCATTTTTGTCCTTTATAAAGTCATGTTTTGACTCGGCAGTACAGACGGCCGCAGAACGAATCACAACGCACGATGCACGGGCTTCCCAAGGGCCGTGTAGGGAGAACCAGCCGTCGCCCTGGTGGAGCTGTGCTCTGTCAGGAATCCTTGCTCTGCGATTTCTCGGCTCTGTCCTCGCTGTTTACCCCTGACACCTGCAGTAGCCCAGATCCTCTGCCGGCTTCCTGGCTTTCCACGTCCTGCTTCAGGGCTCCCGGCTGCGATCGTCGGGATGTTGGTGCTTTTGACCGGAATGGGTTGGGCCACCCCATCCTCTTGAAACCGTCGTCCGTTTCACCGGCCGGGTCATGGACTCCATCCTTTGACGCGGTCCTTCCCTGGATCCTGTGAGGTACCCGGGCAAATGCTCCGCTGCCCATGTCCATCGCAGAGCCAGCAGATAAAAGGCACCGCACTGGTGCAGTTTGGGTTAACACTGCCAAGGCTCTTGGCCTCATGCATGTATATGTGCACTGAACAGGAAACTTAGCTCCCAGTCTGATGCAGGCTGGCTTGGAGCCCCACATCTACAGCATTCTACAGCTAATTGGTACTTCGAGTTTAATTGAGTGCATGCAACCTTTGCTCCAAGTTTTCATCCTGAATATGGCGACATTTGCTCTGTTCGCTCCTGCCCTCTAGAAGCCCGACTGTTTGTGGGTTCAGTTAAGTTTAGCAGGCCTGCGGTGTGTCAGACCAACGTGGCAACTCATGCGATGTGACGCGTCACAGATGCGCTTCACGCCATGCCGGAACACAGAACACGTAAACTTAGGACTTAGGACTATGTCCTGGAAGTGTGAAAGCAAAACGTTGATTGATTCGTGTAAATGCAAAAAACACTGTGTTTTCAGCTCCACCGAGCATCAAAGTTGAACCTGTGTTTGTTACAGCTGCTTTTGATGTTGAGCTATTTTGCATGAAAGGCTTCCCTTTCTCTTATGCCTGCCGTGTGCCTTTTCAGGCCTGGTGCTACATGTCAAAGCGCCATGTCAGCTGACGCAAAAGATTCTGGAATACTTCTGTCTCGTTTCACAGTGACGTGGTGAGACACGATCCGCCAGGGAGCGGTGGGTGAGGCAACCGGGACCGGGGTTGGAGGACGAACACAAAAGGGCCATGTTTTTTTTTCACTTGCTCACGCACACTTTCCATAGTTGTCGGAAACTGCGTCTTCGGCAGGGCCAGCTAGGCCAGCGATCTTGAGCTGTTCGCATTCGCGTTTGTCCGGCCCTGGGGTCCGCAGCCCTCGTCTCGAAGCCTTCAAGGGAGCACAACCGTCATTCTTCCGGCTGAATCCAGTCGGCCCGAACCCTTATCGATGTCCATGTTACACGCGCATTCATTGGCCGCGGTGCATCCATGCCTGAACGATGATAGCTTCCGTGTTAGTAGCATATCCATTGATCTGTCTGCTCTGTACCCATGCACTCACGATGATTGCCTTATGCATTGACCATTGACGATTGTATTCACGCCCGAACGACGCCAATGTCCATGCTAGCAGCGCATCCATTGGTGACGGTGAGTGTATGCATCCATGCCCGAGCGATGCCAATGTCCATGTTATGAGTACGTCCCTTGGCCAGTGTGACCACTGTACCCATGCCCGGTGACGAGTATATCCATGCACGAACGAGGACAACGTCCATGTTATGAGCACTTTCGTTGGAAAGTGCAGCCACGTCCGAACGATGGTAACCAGTCCAACCAGTGGCCAGTGTATCCATGCTCGAAACACTATAACGTCCATGACACTTGGACAGTGGACGATGTACCACTGGCCAGAGTGTCCAGGCCTGAAAATTAAATTTCAGCCTCTGCCGACACTGGCCGCAGTCTGGAGCCCCTACTTGACAATGACTAAGCAAACTCAAACTGCCAGTAGAACCCGACAAAGCACCCACCCCAAAAAAGCCCAAGCGAGACCCTCTCCTGAACTCACAAGCTCTCATCTTCTTGCGAAGGTTGTCCACGACTGCCATGCCGAGGCCCCCCCCTCCTTTCTTGCGTCGCCTAGAAAACATGTGCTCAGCAAGAAGATGGAGGATTGCCGGGCATCGGTGCACCTCGTTCATAATGTTCTCGGCGCTGTGAAGCCATACAATGCATTTCGTTGAACCTGTGGCGCGTTTGAGTTCGCCGGCGTTGTGGCGTTTGTGTTTGAATACTACAGGCACTGTGCCGGAGGGTTTTCCATCGCTTCCTGCTGGCTGACATGCTTTGCGCTGCAGGGACCTTGGGACAAAAAGTACCTCCATGGTGGCCATACTGTTTTTGGCTCAGCGGCGCACAGGCGAACGTCGCCGCTCCCGAAGCCACGGCTTTGGCCTCGCAAGGGTGCCTGGAATGCGGTAACGTGGAATGCTGTGGCCATTCAGGCAGTTCTGCTAAAGCGAGCGCATGCGGAGGCCTGGGCAGGTTTGCTAAAGATGGTGCCTTCCTACTTAGTTTCTGTTGTTAGTGCAGCCTTCACTTTTTGCGGCTGTGTCGCAGGAGTTGATGTTTGCTGTGCAAGAGAACGTTCGCTTGCACTTTTATGTCAGAGCCCAAGCCTGGAGCCGACGTCGTTTGCCTGCCTCGGGGCTTTGGGAGGTCAGCGCGCTTCCCTGTGGGCAGTGCGACGGGTCCTCGGGAGGGGGTGCTGCACTGAGCCTCAGAGCATCTTCCCCAGATGTCCCAAGGCCCTGCTGCCGCTGAGCAGCAGTAGCGAAGGAAGTTTGGCACGAAAGCTCCGGGAGGAGGCACTGAGCATGGAATACTCTAACAGCCATGCCGCGTCGGGAGCACCTTTTCTAGGCCGAAGGCATGTGTATCGCCAGACACTGGGTGCAGGATGCAGCCGCACTGCCAGCGCCTGTTTGCGACCGGAACAGGAGCTGCAGTCATTCTCTTTAGCGCCGCGTATGGCCAGACCTCAATCCACAACCGAAGAGCCAATCGCGCTTGACATGCTCTGTGCCTCATTGCTTCAGACTGCCGCAGAACTGGAGCCAAACCTTCGCACGGGATGCCTACAGATCCGAAGGTCCGGCATGCTCTCGCTATCTCTCTCTCTCTCTCTCTCTCTCTGCGTATACTGCCTGGCTATGTATCTGGTTGGCGTGTGTGTGTGTGTGTGTCTGTGTGTCTGTGTGTCTGTGTGTCTGTGTCTGTGCCTCTCTGTGTCTGTGTCTGTGCCTCTCTGTGTCTCTGTGCGTGCGTGTGTGTGTGTGTGTCTGTGTCTGTGTCTGTGCCTCTCTGGGCGGGTTTAGCACTTTAGCGAAAGTAAAGAATCGGAATTGGCAAATGAGGGTGCGCGTTCCAGATATGTGATGAGGGGGCGTGTTTCACAATATGGTGCAGCGGTCTCGCCCTAAGGGGGAGGGGGGGGCCTGTTTTAGGTATATGATGATCCGGAATCGCCGCATGCGGAGCGTGTTTAGGATACAAATTATGATGAACGGGAAGCTCCATAGGAGGGGGCGTGCTGAAGATATATGATGAGCCGGAATCGCCAAATGAGGGAGCATGCTTAAGAAATATGATGAACCGGTATGAGGGGCGTCTTTAACATAATCCCCCAATAGCTTGGGGCAAAACAATACCTTCCAAGTTGGAACCTACAAAAGCTTGACACAACGCAGAAACCTGCAAATCGCAAATCACGCAATAGCTTGCAAGAC
>CAJNJA010031175.1:0-30543 GCA_905231915.1 Symbiodinium necroappetens
AGACGAAGAAGTAGTAGTACTAGTAGTAGTAGAAGAAGTAGAAGTAGTAGGTGGTGGTAGAAGAAGAAGTAGTAGTAGTAGTAGTAGTAGTAGTAGTAGTGATAGTAGAAGAAGTAGTAGTAGTAGTCGTCGTCGTCGTAGTAGTAGTAGTCGTACTACCACTACTACTACTACTACTACTACTACTCCTGCTGCTGCTGCTGCTGCTGCTACTACTACTACTACTGCTGTGCTACTAGTAGTTGCTGCAGTGGGTTTTGTAGTTTTGCGTCTGCCTGTTTATTGTGGGCTCGTTCGGCGAGTTTGCTGTTCATTGCTTTATTACCTCTATCCTTCTTGTCTTGGTTTGGCAGGCGTTGGTGTGCTTCTGCGTGTTTGTCTTTCGTTCGTTCGTTCGTTCGTGTGTCGTTATGTCTTTTTGTAGTTCGTTCTGTCTTTGGCCGTGTGCCGTTGTTTATTTCCTTCGTGGCGTTCTTTCTGCCTATGTCTTGCCTCCAGTTCTGTTTACCCGTGCAACGGACAGCTTCTCGAGCAAACTAAACTATGTTGTTGATCGCTGCTCGCCATACCCTTTCTTTCCCTTTCCTGTGGTTCTTTCGTTGTTTTGCTCCTAAGTTATCATTGCGATCCTGATTTCTGGAGTTGTTCGCTGTGTTGATGTCCATCCAGTTCCTTTCTTTCTTCCTGTCTTCCTTCCTCACTCCCCCCAAACCCTGCTGACGGGGAGACAAGAGGGACGCCAGGCCCTCAGGGCCCCTCAGGGTACCAGGACCAAACAAAAAGCAATAAAAGAATTGGAAATAAGGAAATTACTATGCACATGCAGTGGGCTCCACAGAATATTCAAGGCAAGTGTTCGCAACATCAATGTGAGGCTTAGGACGAGTTCACTCAGCACGCACGATGCAACCAAAGCTTTGCACGAGCGGCTGCAGGACCTAAGCCGCCTCACAGCACAAACACATCCATCTTCGCATGCTGAGTCCCACTCATGTTTATGGCAGAGTAGAAGAGGCGCGAGAAACCAGACGAGATACGTACAGGTGTAGCAACGACCTGAACAAAAAAAGTACCATCACGTCCTTGCACAGTAAGCACGAAAGACTGCTTAAAGTCTAAAGTGGTGTAACTTGAGGGGCGGGGCCAAAGGAACGAATGCTAGCTTGGGCGGGAGGGACGGCAAGCGAAACGAGGCGGCATCATCACATCCACCCGCATCAACACCGGACGGCAAACAGAGCTGACGAGGCGGACTCCAAGCATTATCACATCCAACCGCATCCATCAGCAACGGAGGGGAAACAAAGCTGGCGAGGCGGGCTCCTGGCATCCTCACATGCAACCAGAACCGTGTCAGCAACAACGTGGGGGAAACAGAGATGGCATCATCACCTCCAGCATCTAACCACATCAACAACTCAGCAACAGAGTGAAGGGAGAGGGGGAGGATTTGCTCGAAAGCCTCGCTGTTCCGGCTTTCGTGATTAAGTCTCTGGTTGGGAGACGGTTGGGTGTTGCAGGGCAAGCTGCAGTGGCCAACACATAGGCATAGGCAAGGCGATGCAAGCGATCCTGATCCTGAGAGCATCTGAGAGCCACGCCCCATTTTGCAAGGCCCGCTTCACGGACTGCAGCTCTGCCTCCAACTGCATGAAGTTTCGGCCATCTAAGACAAATCCTTGAAACTTCCCTATCTGCGATGAACGGCCTGGATGTTTGCAAGCTCAGCTGCAGGTGATGCCATGCTCAGGGGCAAGTACCTCGGCCGCCGACTAACAACGATTCAGGCCCTTCAGCCTGCAACTCGCCCCTGCCATGCCAAGGCTGGGCACACGCCCATGCCTTTGCACTCTGTGTTGCGCCCACACAAGCAATAGCGACCAGTTGACCAGTCGCAGCAAGACCGTCCTGGAAAAATCCTGCTGCCTAGCAAGCCGCGTCGCGCAGTGCATGCAAGTGTGCCCTGCAGAAGCCTTTCGGACAAAAGGAACGCTGAACCTGTTGCGCGCTGTTCCGCGGTATCGGTATGATGACTGGCGCGGTTTACCTGCACCAATGGCCGAAATCTCGGGTGGCCACCCTCGAGCCGGCCCGTCACGAAGTCCCCCATGAAGGACCCAAATGACTGCGTCATTTAACCACAGAGAAACTGCTTCTTGGCGACGTTCTACTCGCGATCATTCGGTCCGCCAGTTGGCGTAAAAACTCTGGATCTCCGCAATTTCTCCACAACCAATTATGCAATGGACGACGTGGTGAAACATTGTGAAACGCGTTGGTCTCTTGTGAACTTCGCGAAAAATAGAGCAAGCTACTCAAGCAAGCGGCAAGGGCGCCAGTCACAGCAACAAGCCCAGGCTTGGAGAAGTCTGCAAATCCTGCCGGTTTGCAAAGCTGCCAAGCTTAAATTAAACGTGCCAACATCCAGCTGAAGCATGCAATGCAAGCCGGCGAGCTGCAAAGACAAGGTGTCAAGAAAGAGCTTGACTTCATTTATGTCTGTGCAAAAGCAGGTGTCGGGCTTCATAACTCTATACAGCAGGCATGGTTGGCATCGGCAACCAGGCAGACCTGCAACATTTCGGGCGGAGCCCCTCGGGGCATGTCCACAACCGCCGAAGTCGGTGACGTCGGCGACTCTCCACCAGCTGTCATGGCAGCCTGACGCTATCAATTCTGCCGCTTCAGCTGCAAACAGCATGACCCAAGGGGCCCTTCTCCAAAGACTGCCTGCGCTTCGGTGCGGGAGCGCTGGCCACCACCAGCATCCACATGTGAGGTTGCCTGCATAAGACAACGCGGATGCATATGTCCACTATCCAGCCAAAACACATCTTCTGCCTCATCCAACGCGAGCATAAGCTGCTCCAGCGCTGTTGCAGCTGCCTCCGTGCGACAAGGCTACGATTTCCTTCGCTGTGGCGACATGTAGCCAATTTCTGGGTAGCCGCACTTCTGTCAGAGCCAACTGGCTGCTTCGCCGAGCTCCGGCTAAGTCTGCCCTCGATTCGACTGGACTCACGGAGCGGACACTTGCAACGGATGCACAGGCCTGGCAGCTGAGACCGTCTCTGCAGCGGTAAGAACTTTGCCCCGCAAGACGGACAATCTGCGCATGTCGGCACTATGTCGGACGATTTTGCAAACAACACGGCATCACGTTAAGGGTGGATCAGGGTGGGATGACTCGGGATGATGCAACTGAGCCACTGATCACTGAACCTGTCCCTACAAGTAGGGCTGCACCCCTCGGCGGTACGATGATTTGTAAATCGCGGTCGAGCACGAAGCATTGCACTTCCTCTCTTGTTGACTTTGGCTTCGGGGATTCCCGCTGGTCCGCGCTTCCAATCGAACCAGCTACGAATACGAGGATTACAGCAGATCAGCGGGAAGCGAGGTATGCCAGGTGTGAAGAAACAGCAAGTCCAAGCTAGTCAGAGACCGCAGCGCTCCTGGCAACCGTGCGCTGCACCACTTGGTGGCATGCCTCCCTCTTCATGACCTGAGCTGACAAGAACTACGGGGGCCGCAGGTGCAACGCTGGGCCTGGGCCCGTGCTGTCCCAGCGCCTTTCACGAGCCGGCTCTCCATATCCTTTGCAGCCTTGTGCAGTCCCAAAGGGCAAGGATTCCTATGTGGGTACCGACGCACACCACGACTGAGCACAGCTGCAAGCTGCAGTAAGTTCGAGCATCTTCCGGTGCGTACCGTTCGTGATTCGTTGTGGCATCTCTGTGATCCAACGTGGCAACATGTGGCGGTGTACCAGCCAACTCCATTGCCTGCAAAGTCCTGGTTAGTGTGTGTGATGGCCGCTCATGCTGTGGCGGCTTCAACTGCCCAGTGGCTAGTGGGCTGATCAAACGCAGAAGGCATAACTCCCCACGATTGGAGATCTCATGTTCCAACCTGCGCTCTGAGCAAGGTGCCTCCAGATTGCGCTCAAGTGCCTGCAGCATCTCAAAAAAGCGTTCCTGTAGCCTTTCGCTAACCTGATAATCATAGTTACTCGGGATGGTTGCGCACACAGTGGGACTTGGTGCACACACTCATTTGTTGGTCATGCTTTACCAGACTCTAGCCGGCCCCCGGCCCACCCTCGCCTCTGAGGCCTGTTCAATGTCGAACCTGGCCCAGGATGGCAACCACGGAACTAGCGCGACATTGGCTTGAAAAACTGCAACCTTGACTGATCTGGCTTTGGGGTACCTGAGCTTTCAATCAGCATGGAGCTTGTCACTTCACGGCCCAAAACGCAGAGGGCCAGGCCGGAACGACCACATCGTCTCAGCCACAGGACGGCAGACACACGGGCAGCAAGCGCCTCAAAGACTCCAATCTGCCTCTCCATTGTGCACTGCCTACTAGGCCTATCTGGGCCTATCTTTGTGCAAGAAAGCCACAGTTCAGCCCTTTTCCTCACCTCGCCGTCCTCGCCGTGTTCGGCGAGCCCTGGTTCGGCTCGCCTTTATCGTCATCTTCTAATTCAGGTGGCAGTCCAAGGAGCAACTGAGGTCCGAATTTGGCAAGGTATCCAAGTCGATCTTTGAGGCGTCCCCACCTGTTGATGATGTGATCGTAGTACCCGCGCCGAGTGGTTCCTTTCGACTTCTCGTAGAAAGGATCCTCATGCCCAGCAAGTGCTCGCTCGAAAGGATCCTGAATTACATCACCTTCTGCTGCGATTGGAGACCCTTTTCTCTTCCACACGCCAAGCATCTCCTCCTTCCCGTCGGCCGACAGCTTGGGCATTCGTTGCACAAGAAACCCAATGTGGGCCTCCGGGCCGTTGTCCTTGAAACCTTTGTTGGGCCGCCACTCCTCCACGATATCGTCCCAGTACTTGCCCAGAGTCCGAATGCTCAAATCAAAAAAATGTGGCCTCATATCGTCCTTAGGAACACAAGGCTTGTGGAACTGGTCTGCCATGTTCATGGGCGCTGTGGTCTTTTTTATGCGCGTCTTGCCAACGATATTCATGATTGGGTCAAACATCGGCAGTTTGAAGTCAGCATCCCAAAAGACTTTATGATCTGTTAAATCCTCCAAGTGGACATGTACTCCACGCTTTCCTCCAAAGATTGGTGGCAAAGCATTGAGCGCGATCTCTGGATGCAGCATCACAGCCTCGCCTATTCCATCTGCATCTGGGGACTTGCATCCGTAAATCCTCCCCTGGCCCCGTTGTTCAGCGCCAATATCTGTGTTGTAGATTTCCGGAGATTGAAACTGCAATCGAATTTGCACGTTTCGCTCCAGCCGCGGAGTTTGGCGCATGTCATTCTTGCCGGAACCGCCAGAGCTTTTGTTTTTGGAACCGGCAGCAGGCTGGCCCGCAAACGATGTATCTCCACGGCCTGCACCGTCTGCATGCGACCCATCTGCAACCTGTAAGAACGACAAAGCCTTCTGCTTCCTTATGAATGTTGGGCAGATTGCCTGCAGCAGCACTTCGTTCGGTGTGCAGTTTTCAGACACATGGCAGGGCTCCCCACCACTCTCGCCCATACAGCACTGCAACTGCCTCATGGGTGGCATGTGCATGAAGCGGGCCACCAGCTGGATTCGGCTAGATTTGACACGACTTTGACGAAGAGCATTGACTTATGCACAATTGAGTTGTGGGCTCTTGTTGTGACATTGTTGTGTATACTTGGTACACTTCTCGATTTGTGCGTGTCATCCTTGCGCAGGGGCCATGCTAATCTTCTCTGTATCGTTCCAATTTTGTCGGAGGATTCCCTTCGGGGCTTGAGACAAGCATGGTACGTCCGAAGAACAGCAAACACAAAGCGTTGAAGTGAACTGCATGAAGATGGTATGTAAGGCTGTGTTGCATCGAACCACATACTGCGGTGGCTCGGCAAGTGGGACGTGCTTGGGTAGCGAGTGTTGGGAGCAGAAGCCTTTGGGAAACAAGGAGCACTTGATCTCGTTAGCTTTGGCCTTGTTCTGGCCGTCGAGCACGTCCCTCGTCATGGCTTTGAACCGCAAGCGCTCCTTACATCCAAATCTTGGGCAAATAACGGAACTATACAGCTCGCCTTCAAATGACAAGATGACCACGAGCGGTGGGCCTTGTGGATGCAAGCTGTCAAGAGTTTAGCTGCTGACCGCTCCACACAGCAAACAAGTAGTCGACAAGACTAGGCTTCAGCGGGCAAAACGTGCGGTTGCAACACGCGTGCTCGAATCAGGATCAACCGAAGGTTTGAGATGGTCGGGGCGGGTTGCATAAGTTGCTTTTGACATGCTCGTAGCATGGGTCCCGGCACTTTGGGTTTCGATTGCAAACCCGGCCAGTCCTCTTCCCGCTGACGGACCTGTTCCGTTGCGTCTTCCAAGGAATCACACCTTTGAAGTCGGTGCGTTGCATGATGAAACAACACAAGGTATATTGTGCCAATGCATCGACAATACGAAGGCCGTCATAGTGTGTTGCAGAGGGACATGAGATTAAGCTCTCAGGCGAAGACAAAGCTTCGATGCTCGGGACAGCAGCACTGAGTTGCCTCCGAAACTGCAGAACCTGCCCAAGCCATGCTGCTTGTGCTTGCACGGAACACTTTTCTGTAGAAGCGCACAGTCTTCGCCTGTTTCAGGGCCTGTGCAAGATCTTTCGTCCTGATGCAGGATCTGCCAAAACTGGTTTTTTAAAACAGCGGAAGTTCCGGCCTGATGTGCGATCCAGATTCGAAAGCACCCTCCACTGAAGCCCTCAGCTCTGGCCACGAAGCCTCGAGTCGCGCATAGTCGCGCTGAGGACACTGAAGCTTTGCTGCCGGCATCGATAGCATCTAAGCCCTTTACCCGCAGCCTTTGCAGCAGCTTCACCATTTCCTGGTCTCAGTAACATGTGCGGACATGGTGGGCAACAACAGTCTGCCCCAGAGAGGGCGGGGGATGCAAAAACAGGGAACATTGGGCTTCATGATGTATCGGCCAACCGCTTGAATCGACAAGAATTTACAAGAATCGTATCGATCGAATCGGCCGTCTGGGGCAAGGAAAACTCGCATAGAGACATACACACACAGACAAACACAAACACTAATTGTCCCCACCACCTCAAATCCCGACAAACCCTGCACCGCACATGCCACACAACAAGAGCTGCCGCCAGCTGCATGCAGCCAGACCTTTTTGCGAGCACATCACATCTCAAAAACGCGGGTTGCGCAGAGCCACTCGCACATCCTGGCGGGTTGCCAGCTTCGGCGCACAACCCCAGCAAGGGCACAAAGTGCAGTGGGCACACCCTCAGAAACCCTAACAAGGTCAAATTAACTTATAACTAGTGGAGCAGAGCTACGGGAGAGGATAGTAAGCAACGGCGTCACAGCAAGGAGTGCGGAAGTAGTGCCGGCAATATCAGAGGCATCTTACATCATCCTACAGACAAGGCTGCCGGGCTTCGGGGCCTCTGCAGCGCAGGTTCATGGGCCTGCACAGTAGGGTCCATGCCTAGAGTCACAGACGAAACCAAAGTGACAACAATGTTGAGGTCCAGTGCCAACGGCATCGAAGGTTGCATCGCGACCTGACAGGAATGGGTTCGTAACCAAATTAAAGACGAGGCATACATAATGCGTGGTCGCGTGCCATGCATTGCACCTGTCTGCGGGTTTTGGTACCAAAACCGGCTGATGACTCCATGAAAAATTGGCAGCCTTAGAAATGGCAGAGCTTCAATATCAGGATGCACGAGTGGTCCAGAGTTTCGTCGGCACACCCATGTCATCGCAACATTGTTCTTTGCTCTGTTGACGGAGTTAACCAAGTAACCACGGCTGTTAGCAGGGCTTAGCAGGCAATTGCTAGCTTTATGCCGTAGACACCGCCTGTTTGGGGCTCAGTCGCTTGTGAGGAGATCAATCTTGCGTCAGCAGTGCTGCCGCTGTGTCTTGCAACCAGTGTGCCTTCCGGAGATGTTTATTTCCTGGATTCCTCCTTGAAGTTTAGGCACAAGCTATATTTTCTGGGCCCTTGCTTTGTTGTGATCCTGCAGCTGCATTCGCAACTGTCATGGCGATCAGAGGCTTCGCTGTGCGTCCTGTTTTTGGTTTCCAGCATCCCGTGTGGTCTCCAGCACCCTCAAGCAGGCTGCGGCTCAGAGCTGCAAGCTCTCTGCCCGGAGGCAAGGAATCAGGAAGAGCAGGGTTTCAGTAATCAATGGGCACCATGACAGTCATCATAAACTGCTGGTGGGCTGCTGCCCAGTTAAATCTCAAATTGACTTCATTTTGGGGGTTGGGCTACAAGATCAGTGGCACAGGGGACTCCAAGGGCTTCAACGCAAGAAGAATCATCGAGTTGCCATTGTAAACCTCATGACAGTCAAAATCTACGAGGTGGTTGAGTGCAGCGTGGAGCAGCCACGGGAGTGCATTCGCATGCAGGAAGTGACTTTGCTGGATGACATGGCCGGCTCCTTCGAAGTAAGCATGGATGTTTGCAGTGGCCAGCGACACGTCAATGGAGTCGAGTTCTTTCTGTATCGGGGCACTTTGAAGATCAGTGCCACCCCGACACGCACAGAGGCTACACTGCCAGAGCCAGGATTCATGCGGTTTTGCTGCTGAGGTTTGGCCTAGTGGCCTAAAGTGTTAGTCACCAAGCTAAGCTAGCAACTAAGCTTGCCCACAGGAGCTTGGAAGTTCTGTCGGTTGACCGTCCGGGCGGACCATGCTGAACTTGTGCACATCCTCGAGACCAATCTGTGCCGCAAAATGGAGCTCAACGTGGAGTGCATCTACTTCTTCTCAGAAGCGGACGGTGCTCGCCTTGCATTTATGGTTGGCAAGGGCCTGAAGGACAAGTTCTTCGGCAGAACTGACTTATGCAACTTTCAGCAAGCTCGTTGATCCATTCCCTAGGAATTCAAAGCTGTGACTCACGTATGATATCACGGAAGTCTCCATGGCCACCCTGCCCACTGGTCTGCCGTTCTATCAGCCCAATCATGGCCTCTTACTATCTCTTGCTTGCAGGTTGGGGCAATGGGCAACGGTAGTAGCTAACATGCAAGGCTTGGGGTTTCAGCACTCACAACTAGGACAAGCCAGGCGAGGATTCGAGTACCGCGTACGCACATTGGCGAAGGAGCTAGTAGATTCACCAGCCNNATACCAGCACATTGACCAGCAGAAAATTAAGTAGCCCTGAAGCCAATTAAACTTCCACGTCACAAGCATCCTCCTAAAGACAGCTGCACATGCACGAGCAGAATCCACCCTTGTGAGAGTCTGTCATGCCCTCACGCTCCTACCTCTCCCGTCGAAACACAAGGTGCATGGGTGTTTCTGTCAGTGGTCCCTCCTAGACCTCTGACAAAGAGACCCTTCATCAGCAGCTGTCAGTCCACACATATTGAGACCTTCAGTCATCGAGCCAGTCCTCACGTTTCAGAGTTATCCTTCTGCAAGTCAAGCCGTCATATCTTGTGAACCATGAGCTCACCAGTGTGGCGCTGGGCCTTGTTCATCAGGCCCATCACTCCCTCCAAATCGTAAAATCTAGAATTCCAGCATCATGCAGACCATGCAGGCGTCTTCTTCATCCAGCTATGTGCACCCTTGTGCACCCTGTCTTGGGAAATCACCGACAAACAGAGCCATGGCTATTTGCCACTGTCTTGCATCACGCACTCTCATGGCAGAACAAAGCTTCGAAAAATAGGCCCTCGTCCACAAACATGCCAACAAATTCATGAATTCCCTTGTCGTGCAGGTCCTCACCACTCCTCTGCAGTCCAGTTAGTCGTGCCAACAAAATTCGTAAATTCGGTCGTCATGCATCGCACACTGGTGGGCGTAACAGCATCGCATGACCTTCCTGACAGCCTCGGCTGTTCTCCAGTCCAGACTTCACAGCCTCCAGCGTCTGCAGGAGCGAGTTTATCCATGTTTGCAAGCGCGGGTTAGTGGTTTCTAAGCCCCGGGGCACAGGGAGGAACCCAGAAAAGACCCACAAACCCCCAAGAAAAGAAACCAGAGAAGCACGAAGTGTAGGCACTGACATCCACTGATTTCGGAGTCCTCTTAGCCCTAGGGGGGGGGGGGGGGGGGGGGGNNAGGTTGGGGTGGTCAGGCGATGGGGCGATGCCCGTAACCCGTCCACGTCATGGCGCAGGTCGGTCCGGTGTCCTGTGAGCAGGTCGAATGTTGGGTACTAACATCGGCTTCAACTGAATTTGGGGTTTTGTGACAGAAGGGGGCCGAGAGGGGGAGGGGTGAGGCAAAAGGAAAAAGGGGGGGAGGGGGGCTAATGCGTTTGTGCTTCACCAGCAAAGAACGGGCGGAGGACACGTCGTTAAGATTCATACTCCACAGGACGAAGCGCTTGGCTCAGGGGCTTTGTTGTTTGCAGAGGGGTACGAACAAACGCACAATGGGGCACTCAGTTATTGAAGCCGGACTCGGACAGGACGAAACGCTTGGCTTGGGGCCCCTCGTCACGGTCGCAATACACTTGTTTCATGAATCATGCACGGTTCGAGCGGTGGCCGCATGTCCTTGTCACGGGACCTTACAGGTCTGCACATGACTTGAGCAATCATGCATGGAGTATTTACCTGCAAAGAATTCATGCGCACATGCTGTATAAATTGTACATGCAATAAATTCCCACATGTCATGCAAAAATGCCTAAATTCACATGCAAGAGCGGCCTAAATTCACATGCAGCCTTTGGCCGACAGAGCCCTTGCAAAATTCGCCCTGTGGGCGAGCGGCAGGAAATCCGTCTTTCTCAGAGAGCACCGCCCAGAAGCTGAGACAACATGGCTCTCGGAATACATATAACGCGGCCGTCCTGAAGCGCAAGTGGTGTCAGGGCCGGTCGCCCCACCAGCATCGGCAGCTGTTCATCGAGGTTGAGCATGGTTGGAACCCCCGGGTGAGGTTGCCATCCAGCATGTGGCGGCGAGGACTGGTCAGCGCGCTCCTGCTGGGACTTGTCCTCCATGTGTCCCTTAAGGTCCTCGGCAAGCCCTTTGACGTCTAGCACCAGCTGCTGGGTGTCGTTCAGGGTGTCCCTAAGGATGCAGAGCCTATCAGGCAAATGGTCTGTCCTCCCCTGAAGAGCCTCAAGTTGGCTCTGCCAGCGGACGAGGTCTCTGGTCTCCTTGCAGACCTTCTGCACGTTGTCGTAGTTCTTGGCCATCTCCTTGAGGACCTCCTGGAACTTATCTGCCATGGCAGAGCCGAAGAGGGACTGGTTCTTCTTGAGGGCATTGAAATCCCGCTGGATCGTCGTCGTGCACGTGACCAAGGACGCCTCAAGGTCCGACTTGAGCTTCTCGAAGGCCTTCTTGAGGAAGGTGTCCAACTTCTTGACCAGGTCTTCATTGTGGGACTGACCCGCCTTTTGGAAGAAGTCCTGCAGGTCCTTTTTCAGGGTCTGCAAGTAGTCCTCGATCTCGATGGTGTCCATCCCCTCCGTGTGGAGGTTCGCGGCCGTTCTTGCCAGCCCGGCATGCACGGTGTCCAGTCTCTGGACTAGCTTCTCCCGTGCCTTTGAATTCGCCACCGCCTTGTTGACCACGGCTTGAATTCGTGCTTGCAAGTCTTCAAAAAGCATGCCCTGTCGCGTCATTGCCCCTTCTTCCGTCACCAGGGACTGTAGCTCCAGCAGCATCTTCTTGAGCCCACGTACCAGCTCCACAATTGGGTCGGCGGTGAGATCACTTGCCCCCAGTGTGCCAGCTGCATCCGCTTTGCACTGTGAGAGCATCTGTAGCCGTTGGAGACGACGATTGCGCCCCCAGTACATCCCGGTTGTCGCAACGAGGATCACCACCATGAGTGCCAGCTTGAGCCTCCATGTCCATGTCCAAGCCATAGCTCCGACTGCCGCCTCAAGCAAGGCGTATGTTTGGCCTGTGCTGTTGGAAGGGGCCAGGGCCATGGCAGAGTGCAGAGGACAGCTGCTTTCGGTGGCTTGAGTCGCAGAGACTGCTGCGAGGGCAGTGAGCCTGCGGTCCTAAGCCCTAAACACCGTCGACAATCACAGCCGAAGCACCAAAACCTAACTCGCATCCCAACGGGCCGAGGTGGCTATGAAGTTTGCCAACCAAGCAGGCCTCAGGGTAGTGGGCACAAGGGTGGGCAAACAGAACAGAGTGCTAAGGAAGATAACCCAGCTAGAAACCGAGATCCAAATCCCCAAAGGGTCCAGAAACAGTACTTAAACCGAAGAAGGATCGGGTGCACTTAGGTTCCTTAGGCTCAAGGGCCAAGTAACGGCCGGGGACCACATGTCTACGCCGTGGACATCAAGCAAATTGGTGGGCTAGGCAATTGTTGTGCTAAGGGGGGCCCAGGAGCCTCAGCGCCCAGGAAACTACATTTGTACCCAGCTCTCCTCTTGCAGGACAACCCTCAACCCCAAAGGCCCGGAAATCCAATGGAAGACACGAAATCCGCCTGCGCCCTCTACCCCCTCTCTTCCCATCGACGGCATCACATTTATGCAGCAGGAAACATCGTGACGGGTCATGCACAACTTGCCTGAGATGCATATGGACAAATTCGAGGGCCGAGCATTTAAATTCACATGCACTCAATTTCACAATCATGCATTTGTTCAAATTCGGGACCTCCTCTGCGATCTGTCTCCCTTTGTAGTGTTATACCAACATGCGTTCATGTCAGATGCAGCTGGGCACCATCGGGGACGGCAAGGCGCACAATCGGCAGCTGCTCCCCCTGTGGGCCTTGCTCCAGGTTAGCCAGTCTGTTCTCAACGGCCTGTAGCTGGTGAAGGACAGCTTGTAGTTGCGCCCTCAGAAAGGACGCATGCGACACTTCCGCCACATCGGCTCGGCGAGAATGCAGCTCTCGTACTATGTCATATGTATTGTCGATCACGCCCATCCTCTGCCTGAGCTCCAGGCCATGGAGCACACTATACCCCCGACTCCAAAAGCGTCCCCTCCAGTCAAACTCGAAATCCCTGTCACTGAGGTGCTGGGAGACAAGGGCTTTGAGGGTGACTATGGCCCGAATCCTTGCTCGTTCTTCGGGGCTCCGACTGCGCTTAGCCCAGAGTTTCCCCCCCTGTTGCCCCGGGATCTCACTGGCACGGGCAGCAGCACGGAGGGCTTCGATGCAAAGGTTTTGGACCTGGCGCCTCTCCCGCATGTTGTTTTGCATGTACCTCAAGTCGACCCTGCATGAATTCGCACGAACCCCTCCGATGTGAAGGTCCTGAAGCGGCAAACACTCCGCTCTCTCAAACCAGGCACGAACCTCGTCCTCGATGGACTCGCGTTTTGCCTCGAACCGGAGGTTCCGAGGGGAGACAGACCCGGAAGCTACACTGGGAGAACGGGACCGCAAATCCCTAACCTCAGTTTCCAAGGCACTCAAACGTGCCTCGAAAGCTTGTGTTCCTTCAAGGTGTGCATCCTGCCTACTTTCAAGGGTCTGCATCTTATCTCGGAGAGTCTGATGTGTGACATGAAGCTGTTCAAGAGTGTCCTGTTGCCCCTTGTCCAACCTCAAAAGGCTATGCTGCAAGTCCTGGGCCCACGGAGGCGGCGCTCCATCGCTGATGTCGTAGGTGTCGGGAAGCGGCCTCTTGTCCTTCGGCGTCCCCCCCGCCGCCGTGCAGCAGCCCCGACGAAATAGGGCTGATGTCATCCCCCCCAAAGGCATCGAGGGTTTCCTTTTCATCAATAGGAGTGTCCATGCCGACACGTACGCACGACGGCCGACGAGGAGGAACAGGAGGAGTGGACACGGTGGGCCTCAGAGCAGACGAGGGGAGAAAAATCCTGACCCCAGGGGGAGGAACATGGAGGAACGGCCCCCTTCTCAAGCGCACCGACGGGACAGCCTCCTGGCGGCGCTTGAGCCAAAATGGCTTGAGCCAAAATGGCTACGGCTTGGGGTTTCAGCACCGGCTTGGGGTTTAGGGGTTTAGAATTCTTGGGGTTGTAAGTTTGGAGGTGTTTGGCTGTTTATATGGCATTGGGTGAGGAGTGCAGCATTACTGCTTGCTGGGGTTGTGCTCAGGGGTTGTTTGGAGAATTCGGGGAAACACAGTTTCCAAAAATCAACCTTGGAACTTCTTGGAACTAAAAACACAACCCTCAACCAAACCCCTTTAACCAACTGAAAACCTCCCACCTCAGCGCTTGTTCAGTGTTGCAACTCTGGCACGACTGCAGTGCCCCGCCCCAGCACTTGTGCAGTGCTGCAACCCTGGCACTTGTTCAGTGCCCCCCCTTTCTGATGCTTCCTCTCCGTCGAAGAAGCTGTCGATGTCAACGGCCACGAGGGAGGTGTGGAAGGAGGAATGGAGCAAGAGAATTTTAGGTGTCGGGTTTAATGGAGCAGGATACTTCTCAAACAATAACATTAGGAGTTAGGAGTATGGGTTCAAGTTGTTCTTGCAGCTTTGCTTTTGTGGCTTTGGGTGTTCATGGCTTCGGGTCTGCCACACTGACGCTGGACCGGGGAGTTAGGATGATCTATGATTTGAGGCTCGAAGTGTAGAGCGCGGGACACAGATCAGTGTACCATCTTTGAGCTTAAACAGATGCAAACACAGAGACACACACAACACAACGGCACCCACCCGTCGATCGAATCGATCGATTGGCCGAATCGCCCGACGCGTGAATTGATCGAATCGATTGTTCCCACCCTGCAAAAACTTAAAAGTTTACCCCATGCAGATATCCGTTTCCGGACATCCTCACCAATCCCTGCGAGCTATTTCAGATCTCACAGGCACACATCCAAGTCACACGGCAGGCAGGTGTCAACATGCGACGAGTCGCACAGTCGTGCGGATTCCGGTTTCAGATTGGCAGCTTTGCAGTGTGTCTTCAGTGTACATCGGCCTCGATCTGACTTTTTGGCTCCCCATCGCAAGATGGTCGTGGCATAGCCTTCTCCCGCCACCAAGAGCATGCGAAGCTGCATCCTTAACGGATGTTTCGACAGGGGAAATCATGTGCGATAAGTGAGTCAGTGATAAGCATGCGACAGTTCTGGTTGCTACGTACGATATGTGGATCTGCGGTGCCCTTGTCGTCACATCGCGGTTCCATGACTGAGCCACCATTCGACTTCCACCGCCTCAAGCTCCTTAGGTTTCTGACTTTGCTTTCACCCAAGTGGTGCCATGCAGGGTCGCCCCCGTGTCGCACCAGCCGTTGGTGATTGGGGCCGCGTGCACATTGCGTGCATAACAGTTACGGCCGCTTGCCGATACTCGGTTGCCGGAATTTGCCGGACCACATAAGACTAGCTTACATTATTAGCCTATGTGATACCCTGATCATGAGAAATGAACGTGTTTTGTTAGTTTACGTAATGTCAAATGCTGTCGTGAGCATTTTAACTTGGATAGACACTAGATGATTCCTCGTCTTCAGATTCCTCGCCAGTAGATATTATGTGGCTGTGCCAGACAACGAAACTTTCGTGTGGATGTTGGTTCGCTTGATAAACATCGGAGCTCCACAAAGCAGCGGCATGTGAAAAATGACGTCCTTCAGCTCGCTCTCCAGCCGACGGCCGGCCTTGCAAGAACACACGGAACATACCTAGTCGACCTTTTTGGTTGGGGATGTCGAAGCATTGTCTGACAGAACCGTGATGGTCGCCGCTAAATTGTGGGTCAAACCGCGGGTGCTCGTGGGGATGTTGGCTCATCTGCAGTCCACGTGATAGCCTCACGTCCGGCAGGGCCTGCAATGCTTTCGCTGGCCCTTGTTCGAGGTGGTCCAGCCTTGGCACTCTGGGAGCAAGGACTTTCTGCCTCTTAGCAAGCAAGGCTTCCTGATCCGTAACTCTTCCGACGCGCAGGAATTCACAGCCGACAGACCCGGGGTAGCGCAAGAAAGGACGGCATGGCTCATGCTGTGGCATGAGGCTCTGGCACCACACCAAGTTCAACAGCTTGTTCTGAAGGTTCAAGCGGCGTGACGGAAGGAAGCACCGTTGTCTGGCAAGCACCGTGGGTGGGCTATGGTGGGTTCGCATGGCTTGCCGTCCTTTTCTTTCTAGATTTCCCGCGTGCCTGTGTTTGCGTCTGCACCAAATCCGTCGCCACACCCAGCGAGGAGAGGAATTCACTGCAGGGTCAAACTGCCCTACCCTCTTCATGCTCTCTCACATGCCACTCCGCAATGACGGTGAAAATTCTGTAGCTTCGGTGATGACGAGACACCACCGGCAACACTGGCCCACACGAGACTGCGAGCCTGAAAATGCCAGACCTTGGTATCACGTCCACACATGGTCATCTGGGCACGGCACCTCAAGCAAAAGAATGAGCTGTCGGTCGGACTGCGTGGCAGCATCCGCTGGCAATTCTTTGAAGCCTCCGCGCGAGCACTATTTTGTCCTTACTCCCGAGGCCTCGCAAGTCCTGCACGGCATGCACTCCCACATACTGTAACACTCCGGTGAGATTTGGCAGTTGCTGGCTTCAACTCTTCGAACTCGGCAGATGGTGTTGAAACATCTTGGCTGGGCTTCGATGTGGGGATATGTGGGGTCAAACCAGATTGGACTGCTCGGTTTAGCGGGGCGCGTGGGCGCCGGCGAGGTTTCTGGAGTTCCCAAGAAGTGAGGCCACAAAGCCGAGGAGCGACGACCATGCCTATGATCCGTCATGGTGTTGATATGACCATCGAATGTCAGAGAATGTCAGAAGACCTAGACTTCATTTTCCGCTCCGAGGCCTGAGGCCTGGACGCTTCTGCAATGGGAATTTCGGTTCGGATCACGAAAAGAGCTGCGAGATTCTTTGACCTCTTTGGCACGGAAGTGAAGTGAGTGAAGTGCGAGCATTGGCTTTGTCATGCACGGTTGGGCCGCGGCCTCCGGCCTCTCCGAGCCGAAAGCGATCGCGCGCATGTGCACTCTCGGGCCGCTCTGCGTCATGAAATCCCCTGCCTTTCCGAGCCTCTTCAAGTGCCCTGTACCGATGATCTCTTCAAACTTTGCCCGGTGTGCCCAGACATGCTCTACACCTCAAACCTACAACAAAGACCCGAACAAAAGCCAAAGCGCCTGACCCTCGAAGATCTGTTCGAAGAGCTTCAGTCAGCTTGTTGACCCTGGCACCGTGCGTCCAACAACTAAAGACGTGAGCGGCGTGAAGATTGCAAATCCGAAAAGTCCTGCTCCAGGCTTGCGGGAGGATTTCGGCATACTCCTATGCGCAAAGTCGGGGCATACCGGGCCCAAAAAAAAGTGTTTATAGCATTTTATAGTGCAGGGCAGAGGCATCCTCACATGAAAGTGAGTGCTCATCGATGAGCCGCAGGAGCTCCTGATATCCACGAGACCACTCAGCGCGAACCGCCCTCTTATGCAATCTTGACATAGCACATGGTGATGCAAACCAAGCAGACGGTCTTTCCCAGAAGCACAATGTGTCCGAACACATGCCACTCACGGCAGTTATTAGCAGTCGTTGCCACATTCCTCTGTCAAGTTCAAGCCCGTATAAGAAGCGTCTCTTGTCCAGAGGACATGTTGCCTGGTTCTCTCACCTTCATGCTTCGTGATGATATGGCCAGACCAGCAAGTGCTTCATGTTCTGTTACTTCGTTTGCCGTAGCAACCAATACTGGAAAATATAAATACGTTGCGGTTTCACATCGGAGCTGGACGTCGATATCTACATGTCGGCTGCTCAGGACACCACACTGCACCAACGAGCCATGCAGGCAGAAACCGTGCGATAGGGTGGACATGCCAATTCCGCCAAAAGCTGCAAGGTGTGGTGTGGCCCGAAGAGGACACGATACGATCCTGAATAATCCTGCATATCGTCCTGAAGTGAAGGGAGTGGCTCTGCCAGGATGTTGCGGATGATGCCAGTGGTCCGTTCTGAACTAGACAAAGATGTACGGAATACGTAAGCGGGGATGCGCAGGATCAACAAGTAATTGAAGGAGCAGATGACAAAGGGATAACTTTTTCTTTTCGCGCATGCTTGTTTGTGAGCGGTGTGGAGCCTCAGCGGCCGCCAGTCTCGAGAGTGAAAACCGCAAGTTGGCTGAACAGCGAGAACGACAGCTCGGGCTAGGTGTCGCGACGCTTACGCCGCGAAGCGCAGGCGGCGGAAGAGGAGCACCCGGAACCCTGCAGGGGGGGGATGGTGACTGGGAGCAAGGTGGTGAAAAGCGTCTCGAACGAGCTGGACACAAGCTCGGCCGGCGTGCCGCTGGCAGCCTCGGAGGCGGTGGCCTGGCTGGTCTCGGGAATCGGTGGGCGCGAGGCGTGGAGGCTCGGAGGCATCCCAAGCGGGGCTTGGCAGTTTTGGGTAGCCAGGTGGCTAGCGGCTTGTGCCACGACGGCCGCTGACCCGATGGCATGGGGTAACCCAGCAGATGGCTGCGGTTGCGTCCTGTTTCTCCAGCATGCCAAAAAGGGTGGCACATGATGTGCCAAGCTGGACTTATGTTGTGAGCAGCTCCTTACCGTGGTGGTACACACTATGCGAATCGACAGTGGCTCAGAAATCACTCGGACATCATCCGCACACGCACCAAACCACACAGCAGCCGGCCTGTCTGTCGACTCATATAGATGGAGGAAGCAGGCGGCCCAACGGAGGGACAAGGCAGCCAGGTGGCAAGATACGAGTAGGCTTTGCCAGCGCGTGCACCCAAACCCAAACCTGCTGCTGGCCAGAACTGTGTGCTCGTGAGAACCCAGACATAGACATGCCTGTCCTTGCCAGGAACACTCTTCGCTGTCCGCAAAGCCTGCAGCATTGCGAGGGTGCTGTTTTCGACCTCCTTCTCAGGACCTTGGAATGCAATCAGCGTCGGCAGCCCTCACGGCAAGATTCATCCAAGACTTGCACGTCTGACCATGGGTTCGGAAGCACGAATACCCCCACCCAGAGCCTGCTTGGCGACAAATGCAAGCTCGAAGCTCAACTGCTGCCTGCCTGGGCTTCTCGGATGGAGTCTGGCATGCCATTTGTGTTGGCATCGCCTGCAGGCGCGAGCTTCTAGCAAGTCAAAGTAGTGCAGAAATGAAGCAAAACCTACGAAAACTTATCAGGAACAAAGGGCCAGCGGCAAATTAGTAAGGTCATTCGGAGGCCAGCACTTTCGAACACGACCCGAACTGGAGTCGGGGCTGGGCCGTCGGCTCTTACAACTTGGCGGCGCGGGTTTGACTTCTCGCCCTCACACTCGGACTCCGCCGGACAAGGTTTCTTAACAAAATTTCGCGATTCCATTTGTTTGATCCGCTTTCTGTCTCCCCAACTCGCTCCGGCTACAGAGGTCTCGGCGAACACCACTTCAGGCCGTAACTCTGCCTGAGCCGTCGCGCATTGTCAAAACACTGCCGGCAGAAAAGGCTTAACGCGGCCGAGTGGCTCCCTTCTTGCACTGTCTACACCACGCGACACTGAGACCGCGTGGGGGGCTTCTGCTTTTACATTGAACCTTGGAGCTGAAACCCATACTATACTGCACATTCGTCCTGCATCTCAGACAAGCATGTGTGCGCAAATCTGAAGAGTATCGAAGATCTGCTCCGAAACCGACTGCCTGCCTCCGGGCGGTACAGGCTGACATGGCGGACTGCAAGCCGAAAATTTGTCACACCGCAACGTACACGACTCAGTCGTGTCAAGCTTCCAAGCTTGCAGGTGCTATGGTGGTCGCATCTATGAGACCCTGCCAAGTCTTCAAACAATCCTTTTCTCGATCGGGCAAGACACGGCAACGCTCACTGCTTCCCTTTTCTCTGGCCTTTTCCTCGGCTTCTCATGTCTGATATCAAGCGCAACCAACACCAAAACCCACGTTCGGCGTCTTCCTACTACACTCAAGTCTGGCTGAGAAGTACAAGGTAAGTTGGCGGCAGGACTTGAGTTGGGTGTGCGGGGCCGTGGGTCTGCCGGAACGAAACCTGTCGAACAAAACACGACCAAACCACCAATGAACACCCAAGCTGACTGCAGGGCGCATTCCGAACTCGGTTTAACGTTTAACAGAAATTAATCTGGATGATCGCCGCTAAGCTGCGCTTTCCCTTGCCCTTGGTTGTGACATCCTTGCACAGTGGGTCCGCTCCGTCACTGCGAATCGAAATGGGTACTGTAACTTCGACAAAGTTCTTGGTCTGAGCCTCCGACAGGCTCCTCCTCTGCATCGCTGTCGACGGCGTCATCGCTAAAACTTTTACCTTCTCGGAATCAAAGGCAGGCAGCTTTCAGGAAACAACGTCCGCTGCGCGGCTCGACCCTCCACGCGGTTCGATCCTCGGGTAGCACGCTCTACTGCGACATACTGCGACGTGGCATTTTACCCGTCGCCCAAAGCATAACCACCATTAACCACCGTCACCGCCCAAAAGCCATCCGCTCAACCCTGGGCACTCCGGTGGCTCTGTCTTCTCCGTATTTGGTGGGCAGCCCAAACCCTTGAGGAAACCCTCCTAAAAAGGTTGGGAGGGAGGAGTGTTGCTCTTCCCACAGCGTCAGCTGGCCGTTGGTGTGGCATCGCTTTCCGTTGGTTCTGCCGGATGGACGTCAACCAGTGCACGACTCATCTCATATTAAATCGGTACTTATCATGGCAGCAAAGTGAAGTGAGGCTATTCCTATCGTCAACGGCTAAATCTCCGACGGGCCAGATAGTATATTCACGCACGCTATCGCACTCGAGGATCGAAGCACTGAAGGCGGGGCGTCGCACCAGCCAGGCGGAGCCGATGATGCTCCGATCATGTGTGACATGCTGGCATGCGTGAACACATTTGCACAAATCCAGAAGGTCGCCTGCTGCTTTTCCTGAATCTTTGCCTTTGCCTTTCACTTTGCCTTTCGTGCTGCCCTTGCTGCCTTTGGCAAGGGGAATTGCTTCATCGCCGGTCTCGTCTTCAAGCTCATCACTGTCTTCCTCGAGCGCTCCCTTAGAGGTCTTGCCTTTCTTGCCTTTCCCCAATTCTTTACCTTTGCCTTTGTCTTTTCCTTTCCCTTTGGGGGGGTTTACAAATTCTGTCTCCTCCAATTCCTCCTCTTCCTCGGGGTCTTCTTCTTCCTCCTCCTCCTCCTCCTCCTCCGGCTCCTCCTCCTCGTCCTCCTCATCCTCCTCCTCCTCTTCCTCTCCCTCTTCCTGCTCGTCCTCGCGTTCCTGTTCTTCTCCTTCCTCCTCCTCTTCCTCCTGCAACTCCTCTTCACCATCTTCCTGCAACTCCTCCAGCACTTCATTTTCCGAGCTTGAGCCCTAAGCCTTAAATGCCGGTCCACTGCCCTACGCACAATGACGGCGGTGCAGATATCACGCAAGCTACGTAGAGGCAACACAGAAAGGAGCCTAATTCATGTGATCAGCACTCCTGTTCCTCCTCCTCCTCTTCGGCATCCACATCCTCAGCGCTGGGCTCTACATCGTGCTCGGAAGGCAGTTCCTCCTCATCCTCCTCCTCTGCCTCATCGTTGAGTTGCTCATCATCCTGAGGGCCACCCAGTTCATCCTGTTTGCCAGAATCCCGGTCGCGAAGGTATGTTTCTTCTTGGTCACCAGCGGCTTGCTTATCTATCCTTTCTGAAGCACCCGGTGCCTGTCGGTGCGCCGTCTCGGCCTCCTCTTGCCGAAGTTGCTGAAGACCATTGCCCTTGCCACTTGAGTCAGCCACTCCTCTAGAGCTGTCAGGGGCTTCGCTTTGGCTTTTGCCCATGCGGCCCTTCCTGCCATTTCCTTTGCTGCTGGTGCTCTCCCTGTTGTCTTGCCAATTCCATGACTCCCATCCTGAATACCTTATTTGCACTTGAACTGAAAACAAGTCTGCTTCCGCTGTTTACCCTCAGAGCGTCTTCAGCTAGTCAGTCCAAGGGTCTCCCAGGCAGCCCATGAAGCCGAAGCTCCCCACCATCCACTGCCCTTTCCTCGACCTTTCTGGCCCATGGTCTCGCAAACGCGAGAGCGTTGTCAAACGCATGGACTCACACTGCGAACATGAAAACGTCTGAGTCTGGCTCGGGAGTGATCCTTTGAAAAAAGTGGCAGATGGCCGTTGCAGTTGCGGGTGCTTCTGTGTTGCGTGGTCTAAATCTTAGACTAGACTTCTACAGTGTCCAACAGGAAACATCGACTCCTCGGCTGCAGCACATATGCCCGCAAACAACATGGAATGCCACATGCCACATTCTTTCAAAGGGAGACGGGCAAAGGCTTTCACACACTCCAGCCCACATTCGCGCTACCCCGCGAGCATCCAACTTTACTATGCGCTGGCTGAGCGGTTCAGGAATCCCACGGGCAGCAGCTGCTCTGAAAACGTCTTGAGGCTGTCCCTTCTTCACAATCCACCGGGTATGAGGCGTTGTCCAGACAAGCTCGGCATGCCCTGTAGCAAGAGCTATCATGTGCAATCCGTTGGAGACTGATTCGTTCCACTCTTCGGGTGCATATCTTTTTCCAGTTGTGCGAGCACGCCGCAGACCTCGTTTTCGGATGATCTCCCTGTCCCCCAGTACCATGACCACATGATTCGTGTATCCTCGTCTGTGCAAGAAATACAGCAAAGGCGCACATTCAGACAAGTAGTCGCAGGTATGTGGAATGAGGACATTGAGCCTATCTCTGGTGGCTCGACGCAGTAACCGAGATTTTTCGTGCCGTAGCCTAGATCGCATCGCTGGGTATGCCGCTCGCCAAACACAATGCAGTCTGCGCCCCTCTTGTATCACGGCCTGATAGCCACTGTGCCAGTTGCGAAACGAACTACCGTCCAAAAGCACAGCATTCGGCTCGTCAGTGGGCAGAAATGCTATGCCAAAGCCTTTTGCCACGTCATGTGTTAGGTAAGACTTGCCAGCAGCAGACGGTCCCACCAACCACACCGCCACCGGCTGCTGCTGCCGGGTCGCTTGGCCCAGCCCAGCCTCCCATCTAGCAGCATCGACTTCAGCTGCTCGGAATGGCCGATACAATGCTGACATCAGGAATGGGGACAGCTTGTGCCCAATTTCTTCGCATTCCTGTGGATTGGCTGATCGCTGCCATCTTACCCAGAAGAACGCGAGTATCACCGTCGATGGGCATAGCAGCTGAGCGGTTCGCCGCATGTCGGAGCCGAGCTGGAGGAGGCAACACTTGGCCTATGCTCACATGGACCAGTAAGCTTCTCCCGTCAACAAAACTCTCGCAAGCAGCCCTTGGGAGTTTAATGAAGAACACATGTGCGAAGAAAGCAGCTAGCCGGTGCAAACAGATTCCCTTCGCAAGTCCGGGCACCATGCATTTCGCCAACGCAGAATGCTCACCGCATCATCAAAAGTCCCCGCGGCCTGTTGTCAAAAATATTCCTTGTAGCAGGGATATCTTCATGTGCTGTAGCTAGACACTAGTCAATATCAACATCCTAGGGCTGGCTCCTAGGGTTTTCTCTTCTAGCCTCATAGTCCGTGTAAGTCTATGTGCGGTGAGGGTTGTGCTGAATCCATGCCCGTCGCGGCCTTGTGCCGCAGCAGCAGCAGTTGCAAGCCAGCACTTGATTGCAGCTGCAACTGCGCATGCCGAAAACTGACAAAGTTGATCTGCATGCCATCTTCAGATGCACTTCGAAAAAAGTGTCTGCCATCTCACTTTCAGTGTGAGGCAAACATTCATGCAGCCGGCAAACAGGTTGGCCATCAAATTCTTAGCATAAGAGACCGGCCTTGTGTCCAAGTCGAGGGAGAGAGAAGGGAGAGCCATTCCCAGCGATTCGCAAGACCAAAAAGCAGTGAAGGAACTTCGCTGTAGCTGCGGCGACCGACCTATGTACTAGAGTTACTACAGCATGCTACGCGGCTATGCGGTGCTCGAGACTCATACACCGTATCATGTTCACGGCAGTTGAAGCTCGACAGAACAAGTCAAGCACTTGGGAATAGCCTGATTCTCTGCATGGGGTTTGCCGCAAATGTCTGGTAGACTGCGGCAGGACTTTCCGTGTAGGCCCGCGTGAAACGGCGTCACTATGCTCTTTACACGCGAAAGACACCAAACCTCAGACGACAGTATGCAAGATCGCGCCCCGCGTCGGACCGGTCTATGAACTGAAATCATGGGTCAAGGAAGAAGGTGCGGGCCGATCTTTGATGCGTCGTTGTCTGCTGAGGTGTGCCTCAGGAAGCAGATGTGGTCTGCTTAAGCAGGCACACGGACGGAATAGGTGCACGATGCAGCTTGCCAAATGTGCGCTTTGCCGGCCTCGCGGGATACGACGGACAGCAATTCACTGTCCTGCTCGAAGCAGACTCTCCGCCTGAAAAAAATCTTGAAAATTAACAATTCCACCGCACTTTCTGAACTTTGCAAGCAGCCACTTGGTAGAGTTGGCATCAGGCCCACGCGCAGCATTGGAAGGCGGACTGGAGGTCGGAGAGGACTGGCACAAGAAAAGCACAGCGTATGACGGCGCTTGTTGAAAAGTTCTTCCTGTGCTTCACACTCTTCCGAGATGGCGATCGAGTGCAAACAAGCGAGACTCTTGCCGCCATTACATGGCGACATCTAGAACTCAGCGACAGAACCCTTTCCAGTTCCAGGGCCCTTGCGGCTGGACGCGGCGCGACGGCTCGGCCGAGGAGCGTTGGCCTCACGCGACTCTGCTTTTTGGAGCCAGCTGCACTTTTGTGCAGCCTGTCCAACACCACGATGCGGCAGCTTTGACCGCTCGCTGGTGAACTCATGAAGTAGGGCACCTCTCAGTTGCCACAGCGCGTCTGTCAATCTCCTTTTCCTTCGACGGCGGCCTGCAAAATGCGAAGTATCCAAGATGCTGTTGCGGCATCTGCCGGTCTGTCGCTGAGAGACGGGCGTGGAGCTCGAAGACTTAAAATCGAAGCGGTCCTTGGGACGAGGAGTCAGACACTGAGCCAGGGCACTACTTTCACTACTGGCACTCCCGGCAGACAAGAAATACGAAGCTGTTCGGCGCCTGCCTCTGGGTTGAAGACCAGGGATGTTTTTGGAGTCGTTGGAGTCTTCGGGGTCTTCGGCGTCTTCGGTGTCTTCGGCCTTGCGAAACGAAGACAGATATTGAGTCTAGCTCGAGGAGTGCGTGAGTACTTGCTGTCTCCTCCAAGGGCCTGGATGAGACTGGGGTTGAAAATGTTTAAGCCCCAATAGTCTGACTGCGCATGCTCGCAAAACCGTGCAAGCAGCTGCCGCACATGCGTCTCTTTCTGCTTCGGGCTCCGTTGGAGTGGACTTGCCCGATGCACTGCCTCTATGCAGCTATGCATGTCGCACCACCGAAGTCGGCAGATTTCCGGCCAGGTACCCGCGACTGCCGATTTCCATTCCCGCGGGAAAGTTTGAATCGTCACAACGAAGTCATCATCAACAAAGGGATGGTCAGAGACAAGTGAAGCACCTGCATCAGACCGTGACCACGGGAACAGCGAACATGAAGGGCTCACGGACCGCATCCAACAAGTAATTCATATCTGCCGCATGAGAGGATCGGAAGGTGCCGACCATCAGCAACATTTTCCCTCAGTATCAACTCATGCTTTTCGCAATCCATGAAGGTCGTGTTGAGCAACGACGGCCACGCAGAACCAAGGGGCGTCCCTGCTTTTCAGAGTGATTCCAAACAACAAAGACTCCGACGAACCACGGCTTGCGTCGAAGAGTACAAGGCACAAGGCATGGGAGGCATGGGCAAGGGCAAAGGCAGCTTTTTGAATCTGCCTGGCGCTCTGCCATTTCAGCATAAATACGCAGACCAATCCGAAAGTGCTGGCATCGATCCGTCCATCATCATCCGTCCATCACTTGCTCTGTTCATCCATCCTTCGTCCATAACGAAACCATCATTCAACCATCATCCATCCATCCATCCATCCATCCATCCGTCCGTGCATCCATGCATGCACGCATGCACACATGCATACATAAGTACATAAGTACGCGCATGTCATTACATTCATTCTCATATTGACCATTCAGACATTTAGTCATTCTTCCATTCATTCATCCATTCAGTCATTCATTGGAACTTCATTCATTTCATTTCGTTTTGTGTCATTTCATTCCATTTCATTTCATTTCATTTCATTTAATCCTTCTTTCATTCATTTCAATTCCATCCATTCACTCATTTCAATTCCACCCATGCAGTCATTCATTCATGCATTCATTCATTCATGCATTCATTCATTCATTCCGTCATTCACTCACTCGCTCAGTCATTCTGCCCATCATTCTTTCATTTCACTCATTCATTCGTTCATTCGTTCATTCATTCATTCGCTCATTCGTCCATGTGTTCATTCATTCCATTCATTCCATTCATTCCATTCATTCCATTCATTTCATTCATTTCATTCTTTTCAGTCTTTTCATTCATTGCATTCATTTCATTTCATTTCATGTCATTTTTACATATTCATTCTTTCTTTCACTTGATGTCATCTCATCTCATTTCCATCCATCCATTCATTTCACTCTTTTCATTCATTCCATTCAAGCGTTCAGTCTTTAATTCATTCATTCATTCATTCATTCATTCATTCATTCATTCATGCATTCATTCATTCCTTCATTCCTTCATTCACGCACTCACTCGGTCATTCGTTCATTTCACTCATTCGTTCATTCGTTCACTCATTCATTCATGCATGCTCTCATTCATTCCATTCAAGCGTTCAGTCTTTAATTCATTCATTCATTCATTCATTCATTCATTCATTCCGCTCGTTGGCTGCCTGCCTGCCTGGCTGCCTGGCTGCCTGGCTGCCTGGCTGCCTGGCTGCCTGCTTGCTTGCTTGCTTGCTTGCTTGCTTGCTTGCGTGCTTGCTTGCTTGAAGGGCATATGGGGTCGTCGGGTTTGTCGGTGTGAGACTGACGTGATCCCCGATTCCAATGTGGTATTCTGCGCCCCCTGAACTGAGCCCCGATTCCCTGTGTCCCGAGCCCACGAACTGGGCCTTCGCCATCTTGTTGGAATCGGCTCTAACTCGCATGGCTAACTGTTGGCTCCGGGCATTGCCGGTTTGTCCGCCCCCGACTGTGGTGGTCCGGTAAACCCTTGCGGTAGGAGAACTCCTGACACTTGTAGAAGCGGCCCCTGGCTTATATTGACAGTCCGATTGAGTTCCTTTGGCACGGGTTCCGAGGGGTGGTGAAAGCACAGGGCTCGGGATAGTGAAGAGAGTAGGCGGACAAACATCACAATCCGTCCCTGTGGGGTCAACTCGTTTGGGTTTGGGCACCTGAGCTCTGGGCCACCTAGTCTACTGGAGCTCCTGCAACCCTAGGAAAAAAACGGTGCGGTTTTGTCCGGAATCCACGGGTGCCGTGGCTTCTGGCCCTGTGTGGGGATGCTCAACAGGCTGCTGAGTGACTACCGGATTGCTTGCCTGTCGTTGTGCGAACTGGTTGACCGGTCCAAAACACAGTGTGTATGATCATGGTGATATCTGTGGTGAAAAGAAATGATGCACACACCCAGTTGGCAAATAGACCTGGTTTAAGTCGGCGACGGCCCATCCCCCCCACCCCATTGTATCCTCCCTTCCTGGCCCCCCGTGGGGTGGGGCCTGTGGTGGTACCCTTCCCCTGCATCCCCACCCCGCCCCTGTGGTTTCGTTGTTGTGGCGGGCTCTGCACCCCCCCTAGCTAAGGATTTGGTTGGCCAGAATCGGAACACGCTACACGTGTAACACAAGGACCTGTTGTCACGACTAGTGACTCAACTACTGTTACATACGTGGAACTTTAAGAGCACTTGTTCTGATCTTCTCCACCACCATTCATGTCTACAATTGCATCTACTATGGCCGTGCGGCCCGCATCCGCCGTTCTGGAAGTTGTCGTCGTCATCTTCATCATCAGTACCGTCAAAAGAGTAGCTGCCACCATCACCATCGTAATGCCGCTTTGCGCACGGGACCCGAGAACAAATAAATAAATAAATAAATAAAAAAAATATATATATATATATATATGCTAACCCCCTCCCCTAAAACCTACATTTTACTACTTCGTGCACCAAACCCAGAACAAGCTCTATATCTAAGCTGTAATCCCCTACCCTAAGCCCTGATAGTGCCAGCCCAGACCCAACTCGATGCAGCCAGATACCTTGGTTGACATGACATTCAAAGGCATACATGCAAGTCTCGAATAGTATATTGGGTGGATGAGGTTTTTTATCCCGAGATTCAGTCGAGGCTTTGTAAGCCAAGCCATAAAACGGTGATGGCAATTACACCTGAGTGACTTTCTACTGAGAAGCTATGACAGCACTGCACAAGGATCAATCGTTTGCATGCCAGTGAAAGGAGAAAGGATCGCCCTACTTGCAGTAGCTGCTGAGAGGGTGACGGTAGCAGACTTGTAGAGCCCCATAGACCTCAGAGGGAGGAGGCTGTAGCAGAGCAACGGCGGAGGATAAGTTTGACATGTGTGCCCAACGACAGTGACGACAGACTTGTTTTGCGACTAGCGCACTGCATTGCCACTGAAGCTGTTACTCTGAAAAAAACATGCTTGTTGCAGACGAGGTGCTATTATATAAAACCAAGAAGAGTTTATAAACCAGCACCTGGTTTATAAACCAAGTTCCCTGCCTAGATATCAAAAAACCGTATATACATTCATGAACCCTTAGCATTAACCTATTTCAGATATTATGTCTTAGTAAGGTTGAACACTACAATCCAACCTGATAATCTACACCCCAAAAAACAAAACCCCCAAGCCACGGTTGCGGCCAGTCAAGGCACCTGGGCAGGGGCTGTGTTCTGAGGGACTCTAGCTTTTAAACTTGAGGAGGTTTAGGGTTTTAAATTAAAGTTTGCAGTTAGGTAGGGCTACGGTTTAAACTTATACTGATCATGTAGGGAGGGGAGGGGGAAGGGGGGGGGACTCTTCCAACATAGGTTAACTTCCTAAGACCCTCCCCCCCCCCCAAAGTTTACAAAACCAGCACAGAGTTTATAACCCCAGCATGGAGATTATCAACCCTGGTAGATTATGAATGAACCTTCGATTCCAATACTTACAAAACAAAAACAAATTTCTACAAAGAAGTAAAGTAAAGAACATACTGCAAGTCGCAAGATACATCTGTGAAACACATGAAATCTAGTGTTTCGATTATAGCAGTTCGCTGCTTTTCCAACCTCAAAAGTCTAATGGTGACAAAGTGATGAAAACACTGTTGTTTACGATGAAAACGAGTAAAATGTAGGTTTTTTTGGGTGGGGTACCATATATATATATATATTATATATGTATATATATTATATAAATATATTTTTCTATATATATATTATATATATTTTATATATACATTATATATATATATATCTCTCTATATATAATACATATGTATATATATATATACTCTGTGTGGGTCTATCTTTCTTTTTTTGACACCTTTTTCCGACTGCCGAAACTGTCACAGAGCCCACAGGGGGCAGGCTTCGGCTCCATTGCCCACCTATGCTTTCGAAAACAATTTCGTATCGCACTCTCTTCACTGCATGAACTGGCATTCCTTGGACATCGGTAGCTCATCCATTGGTCTCACCGTCATGCTCGACCAGATCCGATAGCCGAACCCCAAACCCTTGATCATCCTGCTTTCTGGTGTAGCTTGGCCGGCATCTTGCGTGTTTTGACCACTGCTCACCGCTACACTATCCACCACAGAGCCACCCAACAGCACTCCAGGGGGCCATGGCTGTACGGGCGCAGCATGAGGAGGGTCCCTATCCACCATCTCAGCCACAGCTCTGGCATCCCCAGTCACTTCTTCCTCGGCCCAAGCAGCCACTATTTGCAAGGTCCTTGACCGTGATCCGTTCCATGACATGGGGACCCCACTCCAAGACAGTGTCATGTCAGTTTCAAGCAAGGTCCCTTGTCTCCACGAGCCCGACAAGGACTCCGAAGTCTGTGTGTTGTCATAGGTATACTTATAGTTAAATCTATACCTGTTTGTGTATTCATGGTCGCGTTCATATTTGTGTTTATACTTGTAGATCTAGTCATAGACATACATACATACAGACTTTTTTAGCACTCGCACTCGACGCATACATACAGACTTACATCTATCCATTCATCCATCCATAAATCCATGCGCAAGTACACATGTGTACATATGTTTAAATATATGTACACGCACACAGAAGTGCATGTATACACACAAATGCAGATACAGACACACATAGCGTCATATTCAATACGTACCCGCGCAACACACTACTTACATATACATGTATACCGATACATATATACATACATACATACATACATACATACATACATACATACATATATATATATACGTGTGTGTATATATGCGCATGCAAAACATGCACGAACGCATATGGAAAAAACAAGCGCTCAAATGCACTTACAGACTTGCTTACTTAGATACGTACGTACGTAAGTACCCACGCATGTCTGCCACATTACATTACATGACATGACATTGCAACCACAAATACAATCCATTACATACACAATTACATGCATATGCACACAGGTACACAAACACACACATACACACATATATGTATATGTATATGTAT
>CAJNJA010031186.1:0-30539 GCA_905231915.1 Symbiodinium necroappetens
CTGTGCCTCGTTTCGGATGCTGCCTGGATTGTGCTTGATTGTAGTACAACATTTCAGATGAGACTGCATCGTGTCATTCTTGTACGTGATCTGGTTTTATGCGGTGCCCCTATCTCGTTTCCCTCTTAGAGGAAGTTCAGACCAATAAAATACCTCGCGGGAGGTATCTCGTTTCAAGAGGACATAGTATTAACGTAAAAAAAAGCCGTCGCTCATATGGAAGTTCAGATCAAGGGCTTCGGCTCAGGGCTTTTTTGCGTGCTGGACTTAAGTCTCCTGAAGCCTGGAAACCCTAAACGAAAACCCTAGAGCTAAACACTAATGATAATAATAATAATGACACAACAAAAATAGGTATCGTAACAAGTATAATGGTAAGAACAATAATAGCAGTACTCTTTGTGAGGGAAGCACGAGGCATCCTGCGACCAGAAGTAAACAGAGTTGATTCCATGGTTGGCTTCTAAATCCAATGTCAACTTCCTCAGAAGAAGTATGAGATGCATGGAATGCACTCCACCCTAAACCCTAAACCCTCCAGCCTTGGTACCGGATACTGGCCCGGAGAAGCGCATTCGCACATTTGTGATCTGCTTGGCGTTAAAGAGATACCTTAGGGGTGAGCTCTTAATGTACCTTGGCTAGCATAGCTCAGTGTATGCGAAAGGAAACAGTAGGAAACTTAAAACCTAAGACAAGAACTACATGTCAGGGTCGACTGAAGAGATCTGAATAAGCAGTAATGGCGTCTTCTTGTACTACCCAAATGACTGTACTAGAATATATCCCGTGAAACCTTTAGTTTTACTCCCAAGCCATCAAAACAACTAGTGCCTAGATTGCAGCACCTTTTCTTGGCTATGTCCGGTTCTGGGATGCTTGTCATAAAGAAACAGGCTATCTAAACAGGTACGACATTTCAGGGTCTGACAATAAAGTCGGCTTGTTTTGCCAAGATCACACAAGATGCAGCCTTCAGGCGGCCGCCCCCCCAACCAACCAACACACGCATACACACACACACAACCAACCAACACTAACCCCTCCATTCTAGGGTCGCTCTTGGTGTGTTGCTTGCTGCCCCTTGACGAATAGGGGTGTTAATATTGTGGCCCTTAAAGAAGCGGAGCTTGTTGACAAGGGGCCTACATGCAACCCTAAACCAGGGTCGGCTTAAGTGCTTCAGGTCGTGAGGGCTCGCGACCTCGAAATTTTCTGGAAGTTTATCTTGGAGGAGGCCAGAAACTTGCCGATGGCACAACTATTGCTTCCTTCAAACACAAGCTGTGTTTGCTAGTTTCTTTCCGAACACCGCTTTTGAACACCCGAACCTCTGCACAGTGCCCCCCTCCCCCCCCTCCCCCCACTAAGCCAGGGGCAAGAACAACAGCAAGATTCCCAATCCCAACTGACCAGAAACCCTACATCTCAAAACCCAAACCCCGAAAAATCTCGCCGAGGATCCTTTCATGGCCCCATCCGGTGCCACGCGCGTTTCACGAGGCATCCTCGAAAGAGGATTGCAAGAAACGAGCTAGAGTGACAGGGTTTGGGTTGCAGTAACAGCAACCCGGAGTCCAAATGCAAGGCCAAACCTTAAGAGGCATGTGGGCACCGTTTGAGTTCAGGGTTTAGGGTTTAGCTTGGTCTCAGAGAGGGTACGGTTCGAGAATGGCAGGGCAAGACCCTCAGAGTAGCCGTCAGAAGCTCCCTGAAACAAACCCCAAAACGGCCCAAAAACTACAAGCGATATCCGATATCGGGCCACATCCTCGTTCTCAGGACCCCCGCCTAGTTTAGATGAGAACCCACCCTTGAAACATTTTAAAGGGACACAAAGATGGGCGCGCCGAGTCGCGAAAAGCTCGGGGACCCCACGCTGAAGGCGCGTGTGCCCATGTCGTGCTCCTTAGTGTCGAGGGCACAAAAAGCGCCAAACTCCCGAGGCCCCAACGTTGCAACGCCCAAAAACACTGCTACGGGGCGAAAGCATCTTTCATGAGACCTCAAACCGTGACCTTTGAAGCAGCATACTTGACCGAGTTTTTCGGCTTTGTCCTACGCAATCCAAAGGTTAGCCTCCGGGGGATTGCAAGGCTTGCGCGGCGCCATTTCTTTGGGCCCAAACACGAAACCGGTAAGCCATTGACATAGGGGCCTGGGTATTTGGGCCAGGATTGTTCGAGAAGTCTTCTGCATGATAATGTAAAAGTGTAAACTGCACAAAACTGCGGTGCCTGTCCTAGGCCCTACATATAGCATGGAAGGAAACCCTACAAAAGAGCCCTGTAGTATCTCTTAAAGGGAAACCTACTATAGAACGTTAGAGTATATCCCTTAAACGGCCCCAGCTCCAGGACAATGGCCGGGCCACTGGATGCTCTGGAAGGTCTCGATCAACTTTATACGCTCCCGGTCCTGCCAACTTCGACTTGGTGAGTTCTCTAAATTCAGGATCCCCTGTATAGTGTCATTACGTAACCCTAAGCCCTAAACCTCAAAAACCTAAACCTGTAATGTCCTTGCTAGAGGAGGGGCTTAGGGCTTGTAGGGTCTTCTAGCAGGTGTCGAACAAAGAAGCCCCTGCTTGGGAGAAGTGCCGACTGGGCGGCATGCCCCTGGATCAATCCGTCGTCTTGTCTCCCGTTCATGCTTTCCCACCCTTCAAGGTAGCTAGCGTAGTACTGGTCGTGTGCCCCTAGCAAGAGAATTATGGCAACCAGAAACCATGACTGGACCGTGGCTAAGGCAGCTACATCTGAGCCCGACAGCAAAACACAAATGCCACAAGCATGGTTAATTATGTTTAAATTAGTGTCTACATCCTCTGTTGTACCTGCTGTATATGGTCTTCGTTGTAGTCATTATACGTCGAGCTACAGGACTCCTAACAGGGGTTATAGGTATATAGGTATGACTATTCTCACCGTCACCTTACGCTTGCTAAATTACCTGAAGTTTTCGGCGCAGCAGCACCCTCTATGGTCCAAGCCAATTTCAGGGCTTCGGGTATAGGCAACAGTGGATAGCTGTAGTACAGCCGGGTATCGGCAACATGCGATAGATGTAATTTGGGGGCCTTAGCAAACAGATTAGGGTTTGGGGTATATTATCGCGTAGTTTATAAAAATATTAAGAATACCATAGTAACCATGTAATTCAAGCCCTTTCTTATGGTTGCGTCTGGTTTCGTCCATATTCCCGGCTTAAACACCCAGTAACAGAGTAATTAAGCCTGAATGCTTGCACCCCTTTCACATCCCTCACAAGCTCCAACCCTTGATCGAACGGGACACCTAATCCGGCAGAAACCTGAAAACCCCATAACCCTTGCAAGAGCAACCCGTTCAACTCTAAATCCCAAGAGTCTAGCCCCGACTACACGAACAACAAACCAGAACACTGCATCACACATCCGAATCCTTCCGGTATCCTGACCGTGAAACAGAGAAGGAAGACTGCATTGTGCTATTCACCATCTCGTTGCCTACGCCTAGCATCACACCTTAAACTTGAAAAAAACAATCCTATAAACCCTAAACCCTAAAACCCTAGAAACCCTTGGAGCTCCGAACTTCACAGGGCTCTGGAGCAAGGGGCCCGAACTATCCCAAGAAACCCTACTATAGATCCCCCTACAGACCTCTTTAAGGAACCCTTTTTAAGGGAACCCCAAAACCCTATATTAAGGGGAAAAGTTCCTTAGAAGCCTTTAAGGAAACCCTTTAAAAGAACACCAAAACCTTACATCAAGGGGAAAAAAACCCTCTGAATACGTCGAAAGAACCGGCCTGGGAGCTTGGCGTTCAATGGCGCCCTTGAGGGGGCTCAGCTGAGTTCGTGTGTGTCTTGGGTCGGCTTAGGTGAGGGTTTTAGGGTGTAGGATTTTTTCTTTAAGGGCTCGAGGTGTAGGCTTAATTTGACACCTCTTTAGGGTTTGGGGCTTTAGGTTTGGTCTTCCTTCCTGTTGCTGTGTGTTTGGTGCTGTTTCCGCAAAATTTCGGCTTTGGGATCTTCACAGGGCGGAGCACGTAGGACCCTAGGATCCAGGGCATCTGATAGAGTGAGGCTGAAGGGCTTGGGATTTGAGATTTCAGGCCTAGCTTGGGGCAACCTAAGCATGCCACAAATAGACCCATGCCTCATGTAGCTTCAGCTATTCGTTAGTCCTTGTGCCACCCCAGCATATATCACATGATCCTAACCTCACTCGACACGTTGGGATCCTAAACCGCAGGCTTCGCGACCGAGGATTAAGATTCGGGCTCCGGGCTCCGCGGTCACCAGGGCTTGAACCCTGAACGCATAAGCCCTGTAGCCATAAAGTGCTAGACAACGAGTTGATCCGCAAATCCACAACCCCAAGCCCCTGCCTAACATGTATATACAAAACCTAAGACCAGGCAGTAGCCCAAAACTTGCCATCCGAGTTTGCCATGACGCGAATCTCAAAAATTTTTGGGCCCCCAAAATACACCACCGACTGCCCGAAACGAACAACCCCTCAAAGCGCTATTGCTTCTGCTGGCGCTCGTTCTTGCTCCGTGGCCGTCTGGGCGACATCATCTGGCTTGCGAGCCCTTTCGATCCCCGAGCCAAACCCTGGCTTCATTGCTTCTGGGCCTCGTCCCGCATGGACCCTCTCCTGCAGACACCACTGCAACTCAACCATGCCCTTGCCCAGGCGACCACGCATCACAAGGACAATGGCCTGGAGTTGAGAGTTTAGTAGGCCCTAAACCCTAAACGCTAAAAAACCCTAAACCCAAAAATTAATAAGCCTAAAACCTATAAACCCTACACCACGGCTTGGGGTTTCAGGGGCTCTGAGGGTTTGGGGCTTTCAAGCAGCAAAGGGCCGCTTTAATGTCCGGCCTTAAGGTGCTTGGGACGGCCCCTGGACCCTAAAAGCCTGAATAACGGTCAAGGTTTAGGGTTTAGGGTTTAGGGCTTGGAGTTTAGGTCCTCAACCCTGAACCTGAAAACCTGTAAAACCGTAGCTACAAAGTATTACAAAGTGCATGTGAGGCTCTTCCAGCGAGTGTCATTGCCAATCTTGTGCGACACAAATCCTTGAGGGTTTGGGGAGTTAGGTTTTAGGCTTGAGGTTTGAGGAGGCTTTCACACATCGACATACAGGCCTAGCTTTCGTGGCAAGCGGGTTCTTCGTAGAGTTTGGGCAACTGCGTATGCCCAAAAGGTATGTTGAGGTGAAAGACTATGTGGCTCTAAGGGGATACTTTGCAATTAGTGAGACCTCTGCATTGCAATTAAATGCAAATGCAAAGTTTGGGCTTCTTTGGCTGTACCACACAGAGAATCGGGAATGTGTCAGGAGAAATCAGTGAGCCTCCAGGTATTCCCCTAATCCCCACCAAGCATCGCTTGTGCTCCGAGAAGTTGTTCAGCCAAGTGCCAACTTTTTGACATTCCTGGCATCGGCGTTCGGAGTTTAGGCTCTGGTTGCGACAAGAACACGTCATCCTCGGAACAAGCCTGCATTCTACAGCCTTGCACTTCTTCAACAACAAATAGAAAGGGAAGCATCTTGCTGCATAGCAAAAGGAGCAACAGCTGATGAATGGCACTCAAACAAACGGACACACTCCACGCACCCAAACTCATTACGTGGGGGCGGGGGGTAAGTACATGTCAGCCAGCTCTGCACTTTCAAGTTTGTTTCCCAATGGGCCAGCACATTGGATGTTATGATCTTCCAGATTCCACGGCTCTGTAACACCTGTTCCAAGAATCATGCTGCTCTCCTAATCACTAAGTCCAAAGTTAGGATAGTGATAGGGGTGCTGAAGACGGAAACTGATTCCTCATTTAGAGGCGCACAGCCCAACCCAACACCCCCGAGTTCCACGTTGCTCTAAACCCTAGCGGCCGTACACACTCACAGCCGAATCGAGTTTCTACATTAACGATCGTCTCCATCGTAGTTGCTTTTTGGGATTATACCTAACCGGATCCTAAATACAAGCCACAAAAAAAAGGAACTAGAATGGTGCCTATGAGTAACCCCAGGAACCATGAGCTCTGAGAGTTGACCAAAAAGAAAAACCAGAAACCTGATCTTTTTCATCGGTGATCTGCATTGCCGCTGCTCGAAATTGCTGGTCTTCCTCCACTTCCCCAACATCGAGGCGAGTAGCTCAGCTTTCAGATTGTACAGGATCATCACATCATTACCTTTGAAAAAACCAGAAATCAATAAGAATCCCCACAAAGTTGAGCAGGATTCGAAGGTTTGGTACTCCAGGACTAGATGTTAGCGTCTACGTACCCTTCAACAGTCATTCAGCTCCTGTTATGATTAGGCGCCGTGGACTCATGTGGTCTTACACCCGAAAACAGCCGAGATTCCGGTGTCTTGTAGTTGAGCATGGCCTGCACACGCAAGCCCTAAACCCTAGACCCTACACCCTAAACTCTTCTGAAGTCTGGGATCTGTAAAGAGCCTGTGAGCCTATACCGGTTTATGAGCTTTAGGGTGTGGACAATGCAGCTTTCACAGGGTTTTGGAGTTGAGCGTGAGGATCTACACTTCGGTGATGGTGTATCTATATATAGGCGTTAGACTGCTCTTTGTCCGATGCTTCGGCAGGGACTTCTGCGTTCAGATGGTCGCGGAGGCTTCTGTCATCAAAGACGCAGGATGTAAGCTCTGGCTACACCATACCCGGGGCCACGGTGACGTGGCCCTGCAGCTTACCGAGTCGTGTAGCAAGCGTGGGAAGTCTCGCGGAAGAGGGACGGGCCGGGGATTAGTGTCAAATCAACCCGGGAAGAAAGCCATTCAGGCGTCCAAGCCCTCATCCTCAAACCCTCAAGCCTGAAATCCAAAACATTGGAGACGCATAGAACGGATTCCCTAAAGCCGAAAGACGATTATAGGCCCAATGAAACTGTTTATCAATCCTCTTTAGAAGCCAAGCCCTGGGGAAGTCCGGGTCACACACCGTAAGGAACTTTGAAGCACTGACACAAACAAGTTCAAGGCTACGAACAACCATGGGATCACCCGAAACAGCTCCTAAAACAAAAACTATCAACACCCGATCGAGCACGACCCTCCCCCCACATACATACATACATACATACATACATACATACATACATACATACATACATACATATATATATAAGAGTTGTTTCTATTTATATCGGCTCGAAAGCACAAATCATTGTCCAACAAAACAAGGAAGATTGAGATCCGGCCTCGGCTCGGCGGCAACGGCCGCACGGACGACCCGAGGACGAGCCAGCAAAAATGAGCTCTGCAGGAACATGAAGAAAACGGGATCTGCAAGGGTTTTCTAAGCTTTCTGTAATGTTTCGATAAAGGTTTTAAAGGCATCAAGATGGGTTCTGAAGGGTTTAGGAGCTACACAAGGGTTTATGTTCAAGAAGTTTGGACATAGGGTGTAGGTCTGGCAGGAGAAGACCTGGGGTGTTTTGCCGATTTTGCCTGCACTGCAATTGAAACTATTGATTTCATTAAACTGGATCCGAAGCACAGAACATGCGGTGACTGTAGTTAAACACAACACCAGGAGATGGCATGTTTTCCGAGAAGGACAGGCTTCCTTCGAAGAAGCTGCTCTACCTCAGGGATCCGCTTAACTAGTTCATGTAAACACTGCCACTCTAAACCACAACACCCTGACGAAAACTCTTCCCAACCAGACATAGGGTTTCGGGTTTAGGGTTTAGTGGAAAATAAGAAACCTAAACCCTAAAGCCTGTAGTAAGGAATACTCGGATTTCCGAGCCCAAAGTATGAGGCCTTCGAGCCCGAGCTCCCGACAGGGGCGGGGAAGGTGGCGTCAGAGAGGACCTCCTTAGCCAGCAGCCGAGACCCTCAGGACACCATAGGACACCTCAAACTGCGTGGCCACTAAGGAACACAAACAAACCTTGTACCCTAGTCACTCACTAATCCTTGATTACGAACCCCTTAAAGAGGGCAAATTAATCGGCTGAGTTTCTGAGTTAATGGGTTCAGGTATGTCCGTTCAGGAAAAACAAGAATCGCCCAAAGAAGGTACCTCATCCGATCAGGGGACCTCCAGGGAGGACAGTCGGAAGATCCCGACCCCACAATGCCCTGAGTCGGGGTCAAGCCTGAGGGTGATACTAAAGGCGCGTGTCCCCCAATACCCTGGTACACTGGATCCCAAAGCCTAAACACTACTACCCCAAATCAGCATCGGATTCTGCAGCACCCCTCAACCTAACGGGAGCAATCCTCAACCCTCAACCCTGGACCGTGCTTAAGTTGCTTTAGGAGCTGGATTTCGCTTTAAGGTATAGGGCTCTCTTGGCAAAGATGCTCTGAGACTGATCCTGAGCAAAGGGTTCCCGTAGTCTTGCTTACACTTAACGGCTGATTCTAGCAATGCTTTTCTATTATCTCCGTAACAGTTCAACGAAGCAGAATCATATGCTTCCGGATGCCGCGTTAGTCTGCTATACACCCTTTGTCAACCCCGAGCCCTAAATCCTAAACCCTCAACCCTAATCCCTAAACCCCTAAACCCTGAACCCTAAACCCTAATCCCTGAACCCTAAACTCGAAACTCTGACGGAGGGCCCAACAGACCAGCTCTCGTCAAGGGGATGTGGGGATTCGAGGCTGGAGCTCAAGTCTTAGAGCTGCCATTCCGGTTATTATGCCTTAGGCTTGACCCATAGGCCCCTAAGTAGTTCCTCTTTGGGATTACCTTATAGGATTCTAAATATAAATATAAACCACAAAAAGGAACTACTTAGGAGCCTATGGGTAGGCTTTGGGGTTTAGGATTTGGGAACAGTATAGTGTAATCTACCCGAAACCCTATTCTAATTATTAAGGCCCCAAATATAGATCCCTACTATAGATCCTCTATAGCACCCTGTAAGGAACCCTTTTACAGGACACCCAAAACCCGGTTTTGGATTTGGGGGTTTCCGAAAATAGGGGACCCTAATATAGTACCCTAAATAGAAGGATCCTTATTATAATATAAGGACCCAAAACTAGGTACCCCAATTTTCGGAAAGTCCCATTTGGGAAACCACAAACCTAAAACCCTAAACCCTAAACCCTAAACCTTAAACCCTAAACCTTAAACCCTAAACCCTAAACCCTAAACCTTACACCCTAAACCCCTAAACCTTACACCCTAAACCCCAAAACCCTTACACAAGGAGCTTCCCTGCCCAGCGGCCGTCGCAGGCTCGGAGGGGCAAGGAACCCGGGCCTGATCGACTGAGAAAGCTTCTTTTCGGGGTTTTTAGGGTTTAGGGTTTAGGGTTTAGGGTAACTTATATATATGTATATATATATACAGACATATGTATATATTGTTTAGGGTTTAGGGTAATGTATAATGTTTAGGGTTTAGGGTTTAGGGTAATATAATGATAATGCTAGCGATGTTTAAGAATAGTCTAATGCGAATAAAAAGTCATACTAATCAACACAACAGTGCATTCATGATGTAAATACTAGTGACAGCAAAAGTAGTAATAATGATAGTCATGGCTCATAGTCATAGTCATAGTCATTCCTGCGACTTCTTTAAGACTTTGTGATTGTCGTATGGTTGAGGATTGAGGAACTTCCTTCGCTAAGGGCTGGGAACCAAGCTGGGACTCCCAAACCACAAGCACCCCTCCCCCCCCCATAGCTCTCGGCTTAAGTGCCCAGCCCGGAGCGGCGTCGGATCGGACGTCCTGAGTTCAGGGCTGTAGGATTTTTGTAAAGGATCAGGCGACCTAGAACTCTTTATTTGCAACCGTCGTCAAGCCAGAACTATTGACCAACGCCCACACATGCAAGTATATCATAGAGAGTAAACTTTGGGATCGGTGTTTAGACTCTCACAAGGGGCCTCTGGAAGTAGGTCTCTAAAACTAGGATCTGGTTTAGGGTCCTGTTTATAAAGAGAACTACCCATGAAGCCGTGAGAGTTTCGTAATACAAACCTTGCTCATGCGCTAGCTCGGGGACACACAAAAATCTCGGTCGTTGCGGGATGAATGGTTGGATTTTGTAGGGTCTCTTATGATAGCCTAGGAAAAGATGTATTCTACCGATAAGGGTGCAGTGAGCCACCTTACCAGAGATCCCAGCAAGCCACAGGGATCAAGCTTCAAGAAAGCAATCATCTGCAACAGAAGCGATAAGAAAGACATTCGGAAATGTTCGCAGAATCCTCAATACCAGCCCGTCAACTAACAAATCCTAAACATTGAATCCTAAACCCCGCATATAGATGTTAAGCTGCTAAACCTTTACATAAGCCTTAAACTTTCGACCGACAACATCCATCTCTGATTGCACAGTCATGCCAAAGGGCGTGAAGCTTCCAGGACTTAGATGCGGCGAAGAGAGCGGCGTCCCCAGAGTGCCTGGGCAAGGCAAGGTGCAACCCTGGATTTGTATTGAGCCCTGGAGGAATTAAACCGAAAGGCTCAAAGTCTGAAAAGGATGTGGTAGGATTGCCGGAGCTCAGGTTCAGAGAGCTACCGTAGCTTCTATCTATCTGACCCCCGGCTCGGCCCCTTGGCTTAAGATTCTTCATCGTTATCATCGGCATCGTCGTCATGGCCCTCATCATCAGCATCACCACAATTGTGTCATCATACTCTCAGTGGGTGTGCTGTGATTCGGGGTTTGGGTCTGCTTGAGATCAACATTCACAGGTCATCGTTTTGTCCTTGCACGCCGAGTGGCCAAAAACCGGATGGTCGGCACAGTGCTCACCGGAACCAAAATCCTCCAGGGTTTAGGGCTTCTTCAAAAGGGGAAAGTGACCAGATAGTAAGGTTTGAGACCCCATAAAGCCAACAACTCACTCCGAGCATCGTACTTGGGACCTGAAGCCCTACTATTTTAAACAGTGGGTCCCTTAGGGGTGATTCTGGATCCCTACTAGAATCTTTGGTGCTTTCCGAAGAACACGGGTTTTGTCAGTCTCTGGGTTTAGGTTTCGGATCCGAGTTCTTGGCATATTTCGCCAGTTCAGTTCTTCAGCAACCGAACTTCCGGGCTCCCAGCTGCCGTTCCTCATGTAAAATTTAAAGCCCGAGGAGGAGGTCGCAGTCCTTCGTTGCGGGGGGCGGCGTCGTGGCTCCCAGCGTCGCCTCAAATTTCGGAGGCGATGAAAAACGACCTTATATATGTCCTTCCATACTCTTATTTCTGAGGATTCAATAACGTACAACTAAAGGGATATTGTGTAGGGGTTGGTGAGGCGTTTGGTGCTGCAGCGATTTTTGCAGCGTCTTTACAACCTTTGTTTGGGGGCTTGGGTTCAAGCCTTGCAAGAAAGAGGTTTGCGTAGTATAGGATCCTAAACAAGGTGCCCTACCTTCGTGTCCAACAGGAGTGCTCGGAATACTGGTGACCAGCAATAGCTCCTATGCCGTCAGCCTACGGACCGGGGCATGCAGGCTTGGGGGTTGTCAAAAGTTGGGGTTCGCCCCGACGAGAACCCGAAGCCTTGTTAACTGAAACAATAAAACACTTCTTTCTCTCTCTCTCTCTCTCTCTCTCTCGCTCGGAGATCCGTCAGGTGCGGCAGCACGCCCTGGTTTTCAGAAGTGTGCTAATTAATCTCACGTATGGGAGAAACCCATAAACTGTTCTAAAACGAGCAATAGACAACTGTAAACTGTATAGCTGCTTTCAATCACTACATCCCTTATAGCTCAAACCCGGGAACCATCTGGAATCTGTAAAATCCACTGCTTCATGGTTCCTAAATGGGAGTCTCAGAAAGCAGGGAACTCTCTAACAGTACCCAACCATAAGTCCGTCGAATCCTGCAGCCTCAGACAAATCCGAATATGTAGCGAGTTTATGAAACCTTCACGCCCGCAGACTCCAATATTCTTTAACTAAGGAACATACGTTAAACTATGATCCTGACGCCGATTCTAGGGTTTGGCAGTCTCTGGGTAGTTCTTGACAAGTTCTTGAAACCTGGCTCACGAATCCCCGCCTCGAAGTCCAGGCGCGTCGCTCTGAGCTCCGGCCTACAGCAGGGGCTTAGGGTTGAGGGATTGAGAGTTTCAGAGTTTAGGATCCAGGATCTAGACTTCTTGTGTCCTTTCGTGTAGAAATGGTTTTATAAAACCATACCTATAGGTATGAGGGTTGTGCAGGCTTACGTTTTGGCATTTTTTGCCGGAGTTCAAATTAAAAGATTTAGGGTTCATAGGACTTTAGGGCTCAGGTGGCCCTGCGATTCGGTGTCTGAACTTCCTCTGGGTCTGCCAGGTTTGGGAGTATAGGGCTTTTTTGGTTTTTTTGGACATTCAGACTCGGACAAGCTTGGCAAGGCTTGCAGCAATACTGTTCCAACGACACATTAACCACCTGGCCCGTATCACCAAGCAGGGTGCGCTGTCAGGAAGGGATCGGAAGATGACACTAATGTCGGAATGTAAACAGGCAAATTTGGATAATCCGCTGGATAATGCAAGTGACATTGGCCTCTCAACAATCATTCACCTCCTAGTATCTTGATGTCGCTGAATGCCTTCGGCTTCAATTCTTTCTCTTTCAGCGGCGCATCATGCGCTCGGAACACCCTCTTCACATGTTCCAGATCTAAGCGCAAATTGCCGTCTTCTTCTGGATCCAGCGCTTGGAGCAAGACATATGCCCACCAGACCGATGTCCCAGCATGGGTGACCCCGAAGACGCAAAGTGATTGAAGCGGTACACATCTCCATTCAGCAAGCGTACCAAGGGTCCAAAAAAATCCTCCACGACCATGTTCACAAATGCCAATGCTTTTCGGAACTTCTTTCTGGTCATTTTCCCTTTCTCTGGGGCCTGCCATGGGGAATTTCCGGTCATTGCCTTCAGTAGCCATAAAAACCTTGAAACCTAAGTACCCCAAACCGTGAAGCACACCCTTAGCAAGCTAAACGCCAAGTGAGCGACCTCCTTCAATGTAATCTTTTTTTTCTGGGGTTGTATGGCACTTGTTATAAGGACCGCATAGCTGCAGCGAGAGATTGGAGGGTCCACATCTTGCCCAATTCCCCCCCCCCCCCCCCCCCCACTCAAAAACAAATCTGCCACAGATTCCCTAAACCCTAACCCCCCCACTCAACAACAAATCTGCCACAGAATCTGAGCAAGCTGGCAACTGCGAGAAGAGACCTGCTCGCAACTTGACGGGTTCTAGGGGTCGTCTTCCGGAGTTGTTCAAGGTTTAGGGAATGCCGAAATCCTAACTAAACCCTAAATAGCTAAAAACCCTGAACGCTCGCATCCAAACTAGACATATGACTCTTGGCGCTGCACTGCCTGTGTGAGATCTATGCCGACACTACATTGCAATTTGTCCCAATCCCCGTTCCCATCATCAAGCAGAACCCTCGACCCTAAGCACGAGATCAATCTGAACCCTAAAAGGGAGTAGCAGTTCCGGTTTAAGTGGCGTAGCTGCGAAACTGGCATCTCGCTCCTTTGAGACTTTAGTGGTCTTTAATTTCGACCTGCTGGTTCTTTACCTGGCATGGATCCATCGGAAACCCCGAAAAATGCTGCTTTCGGGTTTGGGGCTTGGGGCCTTGATTCCAAAAACTCTGACCTCTGAACCACGGGATCCTCCTTTGCATTTGTTGCCGAAGCTGCAGCCTCTCTGGCTTAAATGCTAAGGGGTAGCTGAAATGGGGCTAAAGAAACTTTACTTCGGGATTTTTCAAAACATGATCCCCTCCTTTACATCCCTAGCTACTTCCCTGATCGACTTATAGATATAAAATCCTACGACCACGAACCCCTTTCGGTTTCTACTTAGTTAGTCCCCTGATGTTTTGTCCAAGTGTCTTCTGGCACAGCGGTTGTTTACCAGGGATATAAGGCGGTTGTAAGATTCTGCGTGCGCGGTTCTGGAGGGCAAACCAAACCTAGCGAGCAGCTCGTGAATTGAGGTACTTCTCGAGTTCTACTCCCATTTGACAGGTCCCGGGACTTCCAACTATCCCTGATTCTTTCAAGTAGGGCCCTACAATCCTACACAAATGCAAAGCCCAAGGATCCTGTAAACAGCCTCAAATAACAAACCCTTCACGTAGGGCTTCACGTCCAAGTCTTTAGATGTGCAGCTTCTTCTCAGAAACCACATATGCCGAACATGATGCATGTGCCTCCGTGCTCTATGCTTGCCGCTGGTGCCAGACTTTATCACGAAGGTATCGGTGGGCCGTCAAATGTAGCGCAAGGAGCCCAAAAAGGTTCGGTGGACCTTGTGGCCCCACATCTTGCCATCCTCGGCTCCTCAATTAAGTCGTCAAAGTATGGGACTCCGCGCGTGCGTCCCGAGCAAGAACAACAGTAGTAGCCGCAGCCCGCAAAGCCAACTGTATTCAGAACAACCCTCCTCCACTGCACTTCGTTTTGGGCAGCACAAGAATAACCCTCAACCCTGAGCCAAAATACTAAAGCCTGAGACCTCTGAAGGGCTGCAACCCCAAAAAGCCTGATTAAGCAAAAACACATAGTGACACCTGAACCCTAAAGCCACCAAAACGCTGAACTCTACAACCTCCAAAGAAGAACCAGTGAATCCGCCGCTCGATTCCCCAAGTGCCTTCCAATTGAGCCATAGTTGCCTGCAATGGCTGCTGAATGGAGCAAGGGTTCATAGGGCTTCAGGGGTTGCAGGATTCGCGGTTTAGGATTTACGGTTTCGGGAAGCAGCTGATCGTGCCCTCATGGCTTTGTCCCGCGGTTTTGAAGCAGTGCTGAGTCACGTCTGGGGAATACGGACTCGTGCCAGCCCTAGAATTCGCCAAACTCTTCACCCTAAATACCGTGGACCACAAACCCCCCAAGGGAACCCCTATAGAACTCTCAGAAAATAGAAACCTCACACAGCCCGACTTTGGGTTGAGGGTTCAGCGACCCTAAACCCTAGATCCTAGCCCTTTGGCACCAGACTGCACAGTTCCCCTTACCTAGAATGCTCAGACAGTCATGCTGTCGACGAGCAGTTCACCAGAAGTGCCCCCCTGAGCCCATGATGTTGAAAGCCTGTACTTCACGATTTAAGCCCATGACCCTGAACCCCCACAGCCTGGCCCGATACGTAAACCATTTCTGCCCTTGAACCTTCAAAGGATAAGCGGGCACTCGCCCGGTGAGGTTATAATGGTTATACAGCTCTGCAATGTTATAGATGATGCAACTGCAGATGGAACTGCATCCGCTTTTCAGGTATGCATAACCAGACTGACAACTACCCAGCAGCCCTTGAACCTCTGAAAAGCCTTCTGGGACCACCAAGGTCGCTATAGACGGAATCTCCTAAACACCAAAGCAAAACTACTTAGAACCCAAGAACACCAAGCAATCCAGAGCCGGCCTCACGCCAAGAGTCCACGGGACTTCCCTGCCAGTCGGTATTTGGCTTAAGGGCTGGGGCTCAAGGGTTTAGGGTCCTCACCTCGCCGCTCAGATGTAACTTGATCGTTCTTTGTGTAGAAGTTCTTGGTTGACTACTTGCAGAGCCCTGAACGCACTATAGAAACTTACATTGGAGGGTCCCGGCAAGGCCTCCCACATTCCCTGAAGGCCGTGCTAAGACTGTGTCATGTGCGGTTGGCCTCTTTGGGCGGGTTTGGATCCGTGTATTGTGGCGTTGTGGAGGTACTTTGCAACTGTTGCAAGGGCTTCCTCAATGTCTATCGTGGTCTTGACGCTCTGTGCGCTATTGCAACCCGTCCTTCTGTATAGTTCAGGTTCAGGACATCCGAATTCTAGAATCGGAACATGATTGGGTATAGCCCGCAGCGCTCACTCTTGCTTTTCTCACCGTCTTCTTGACGTCCGACCAAGGGCCACAACCAGGTCGCCAGAGCATCCATTGAGGGACCACCTATGTCTCTTGCTTCATGCAAATCAAGTAGCGAATATTCTTCCCGGCATGTAGAGTCATGTAAGTCCGTTGGTCAGCACCTAGATCCAAAGCCTACCTATCGTCTTCATTGTAGTTCCTTTTGCGGGTTACCTTTTAGGATCCTTAATATAGATTTGGTTAAACCAAAAAAAGGAACTACAATGGAGACCATAATTAGGTATTCCCCACACTACAATATCGTCAGAAGTCTCGCTTGGTTACAGAAAGGTTCCCCGGAAGATAGCGGCCGCCATTCAGGCGGCCGCAGGCGTGCCATTGGCAGCCAGCTTGTCGGAAAGCATCTTGTCCCACGACAGCCTGAGATGACCCTTCAAGGGGCTCTTCTAGGAACAATTATAGGACCCTTACAAAAACGGTGAATTTGAACGAACCCTTGCAGGAACGGTTCGATAGGAACACTGTCAAGAACTTGCGAAGAAACGGATGCCGGCCCACCGGGCAATGCCAGGGCTTACGGCTCCGGGCTTCGGCCGCTTCAAAGGCTCTTTAGGGCTTAAGGGTTTAAGGTGCCTGCACAATGTCAAACCCCTGGCCCTCGCTGCATGCTTTGTCTGTGGTAGCTTGTATTGGAGAAGACACGGTTCGAGTACCGGAATTGAGAAGATCGCCCGTGTAGATTTGTTGTCTTTGAGTCCAAGAACAGCAGCCACTGGTGAACGAACATGCATGCTTGGTGTCCAGGTATACTGTGTACCAAATGAAGCTAAACAGGGAGTGTTTATCATGTGATGCTTTGTCAGCAGCAAACTCAGCAGATTGTATTATTGGTCAAACTGCTGCGAGCTATCGAACCTAGCACAGACAGTGTAGCTGCTTTAACGGTACTCACCCGGCTTCACAGAAACTTGTGGGCTTTATCACGGCTTTTGTGTTGTATAAGGTGATTGGGATAAAGATTGATTTTCGGGCTGCAGAAAAGGTTTGGGCTTTAGGTGTTGAAGACAACGGGGTCTATGGGGCCTTGGGAGGCCCTTACCTTGGTCTGGTAGGAACGTCAGAACAACCTTGGGAAGGAACACAAAGGGTTTTTTGGGCACCGTAGGTAAACCCCAGATCTTTCGGTTGCGGGAGTGCATTGGGCACAACCTAGCAGAAGTCATAATGGACTCTGGGGAAGTAGGCAGGGAGGGAGGTCTCATGCATCCTCCGAGCAGAGTGGCATCTGCTCGTTCAGCTGCGTCATGGTGTGGTGGTACTCCTGCACACCAAAAACACGACACAGGCCAAAACCTTTCGCGCAGGCTCTGCCTCAAGTCTTACCAAGGCCCATATCATTAGGCCTACCCGCAACATCTCCACACTTCAAGACCCCCTAACACCGAAGACCTACAATACTAGTACCCCTACACCCCTGCACCCTACCACCCAACACCGCTACAGCCGTCACCTCTGGATCTTTTCCTAAGAACACGCCCTAAACCCTAACCCCCCTCGTCGTCCTCGGCCAGTTTGCTTACCTGGTCGTAGAGCTGCATGGCGCTACCGACGGCCACCTGGAGATAGCTTTAGGGTTTCAGGTTTAGGGTTCAGGGTTCAAGGTTTGGGGTGGAGTCTTACACGAGCTACATAACATAAGCACTCCTACGCGTCCGCCCTTCGACGTAAAGGATCCCAAGAGAGGACCCGTGACATAATGTGAGTAGCATGGCTGAAGATTGACAGGGCTTGCGGAGGTTGTTTACGGGGGGTGTGAAGCCTTGGTACATGATGAGCAGCGGCTCACACTCTGTGAGATTTTGACTTTTGAGTTTCAGGGTCCATAGGAGTCTAGGATCTAAGTCTTCTATCCGAACTGACGGCGCTTCACTGTTTTCGGACGATGGGGTTCTCAAAGAGCACTGTTCAAGATTCCACTCTTCAGACACCTGATTACGTGGGCACTCATTGTAGTCTTTGTTGCGACAATCGTTGAGACACTTCGGACTTTGAGATTTACGGCTGGGCAGCCTAGGGGCGATGAGTGCTTCTGGGCTCTTCTTGGCCCTTGAAAGCTGTAATTTTATCGGCTGCGTTCCCGGGCAGAGACATAGGAATCAGCCTGATCCTAGCGGAAACCCTTCCATCAGGATACGGATAAAGACATAATCCACTTCGAACCCATCCCTCGCCCGCCATGCCTCTGGGTGTTCAGCCACACTACAATGGAGACTGTAGGCACAACATGCTTCGGCTTTCCTCCCTTCGGAACGGCGGTCGCGGCCGGAATCGCTTGGGGAATCGGTCTTGCGTAGCTTGGGGACTTGGTATATAGGCCTTTTACTCAGCCTGGCAACTAGAGGCATAAGCTCAGATTGAGATTCTGAAAACACTTTTTTTTTTTGCTAAGCCCCCTGATCCTTTAAGCCGAGCTTCTGTGGGATCTTGGATCTTCAACTAACGGTCTCACGACTGCTGGGGGTCCCTTTTTGCAAAAACTGAGCCCCACAAATCGTAGCCGCCTAGAAGACCACTTACTCTGGGGCCTGAAGCGTTCGGGTCCAGAAATTGTCAGATCTCAGTCCAGCTGTTCAGGCTTCCATCAGAAACGTGCGCCCTGGAAACCAATTTCGCCCACTGCCGAACGAGCTGCGGCACTTGTTGCTTCTGCACGGCGAAGGCGACCACCATGGCCTTGGTATACTTCCGCTGGGTCTTAAGGCTTCCTAACCGTAGCCAAACCCTGAATTGGGAGGTTGTCAGCAGCTACCTTCGGTTCAGGATTGCCGATTCAGTTTCCGATGATTGATCTGCCTGGAAGAGTAGCTTTGTCTCAATTTTGTGGATATCGTATTGTGAGTCGCTTTCCTTGGTTTTGTTCTCTGTCTCTCTCTCTCTCTCTCTCTCTCTCTCTCTCTCTCTTTCCTTGACCAAGCAGACGAGGTTCTCCGGCTGAGGGCTCGAGACCCTGAACCGTGCAGGGCTCAATTTTAGGTTAGGGTTTATAGGGGCCTTGGGTTCCGATGCTAACACAGGACTCTACAGGCAAAGGGCTTAGGGCAGAAAGTTGTGCTGGGGCCAATGGTCTATTGGCCCACCTCCATATCTTAATTGGACCTGGGCCTCAAGTCTGCGAAAGACGAACTCACTCGCTCTCGCTCTCTCTCTCTCTCTCTCTCTCGCTCTCTCTCTCTGTTGCGATGAGAACATACTAATACATGCAATGGAGTTAGTTTGCCGCATACATCTTCAACTCGTCGTGGCAGGGTTCAGGGCTGAACCACCAACCTTTGGGCATAATATGGTTTAATCCTAACCGAATCCCCCAGGTCTTGAAAAATTCCAGAACCCAAACTGAACCCTAAACCCCCCACCCGAAACCCTAAACCAAATCTAGTTTTATGTAGAACCCAAAGACACTGGAGCCCCCCCTCAGCCTTCGAATCTAAACGACCCAGCTCCCCAACGACTTGCGGTCCGAATGGCCCGGAAGCTCGCGCAGGGAGGGCGTGTTGACCTTAATAGTGCTAGTAATAGCAATAATAGTATTAATGACAGTCATAGTAATAGCGTATTAATAACAGCAATAATAGTAATAGTAATAATCATAATAAAAACAACAGTAATAACAATAATAACAATAATAAGTTTCCGAAGGGCTTAGGGCTCTCCTTGGTGCACGGCTTAGGTGTTGCAGCGGGTTCTTCGGTCTGTGGGGTTTAGAGCTTAGAGACCTTTCAAGCGGTGAGTAACACAGTTTTGCGATACGGTGGTTGCAGGTTGTTGGTGTTGGGCCGTGGAGGTGTGTGTTAGGGATCGACGTCTCAGGGTTAGAGAACTAAAGGTTAGGCCATGTTTGTTGGCCTGGCAACGTTCTAGTCGTCTTGTTTGTTGCTTGCTCAACTTCCATGAGAAGGAGGTCGGAGCAAAGGCTCAAGACAACCAATCCGACAATATGAACCACAAGCCGCATGACAAATCCTTCTGCATCGAGTTAGCCTCGTCGCTCGGGAGCTCTCCCTCTTCTCAGAATGCGAAACCCGGAACCAATAGCATCACCTTACAACCCGCATAAACATCCAAATCTCGCAAACCCTGCACACTCAAGGCTCAAAAAATTGAAGGAATACAACGGGGAAAGGAGCGGCTCTATAAACCAGGACATTGGCCCGAGGCCTCCAAGGTCATGAGTGGCGGAGATTAATTCTTATACAGCAATAATAGCAGTAGCAGTAGCTTAATATTATTATTATTATATTGCAGTGACGGACACAGTCTGCACAAACTCTGCCCAGAAACAACCAGGCCAACTACCAAACTTTTCTAGGCAAGCAGAAACACAGATACCAGGTGCCACAGATACTCTCAGAACTAGAGCTTCAATGCTCAATTTGAACCAAACTCTTTAATACAGGGGCCTTCATAACTATACTTCAAATAAGGGAACCCCCAGCATAGTAGTATTGACAATTCTTTAGGCCCCTATATTAGCCTTTCCCACGGCTTGGTTGTTGCCATGTTGCATAGCTCTCCAGAGCCTCGGCTTCACGAAGCTGCTGAGCAAAGTCCTGCAAGGGGTTTAGGGTTTAGGGTTTTCCAACACCCTAAACCCTAAACCCCAATCCCTAAACCCTGAACTCCTAAACCCGAAACTGTTTAGGGTTTAAGGCTTAGGGTTTAAGAAAAATGAGTTCTTTCATGGCTGTTCTTCTGGTTTTAAGGGCCGACCCTGAACCCCAAAAATGCAAAAAAAATGCATCGACCGTCCTTCCCTGATTTAAAGCGGCCAGCCCGAAGGCCCTGAAGAGCCGGGGATCCCAAACTCCAGAACCTAAAAAAACCCTAAACTCTAACAACCCTAAACCCTAAACTTTAAAACCCTAAACTCTAAAGCCCTAAACCCTAAACTCTGTAAGCCCTAAACCCTAGTAGGGGGTCTCTGCATATTCTTGGCCCTGGCATATTCCCTGTAGTATGTCTACCATGTACCATGGCTTAAATGTTCTAGTTCGTAATTCCGCGGCATTAGACAACTCTACAGTTTGACGGCAGGTTGAGACAGTATGGGTTTACGGGCCCATACTTATCGCGTAGGAAGTATATGAGGGGTCCTGTCTAGAGTGAATCGTATATAACACAACCGGACATAACCTGTGCTAGACTTAAGATCCTGCCATCTGATGCTGCACACTTGAAGCATTGACGGCCAACCCTAAACCCTTTCTTGAGCCCAGGCTCTGCCAATCCGCTGGGAAGAACACCCTAACCTAAACAAAAACACACACCACTTCCATTCCAAATTCGGAGTGAAACTCTGGAGGGACCACATGCCCTAAGGGTCCAAGTACCCATTCTTTAAGGACCCCTGGGGCCCGCCCTTTTTGGGGTACCTAAAGCCATAAATAAGGACTACTTGGACCCTTAGGGAGGGGGGGTGTTCTTACTGATGGTTCGACCAAGCAAAGCCCGTCCTGGAGTTGATCCGCATGCTGCACGACGTAGTTCTTCTTGGTATTCGCATGCCTGGTCAGTGTCGGTTTCAGGCCAGGGATTTTATAGAGTGTATTCTGCAACTAAAACCCTAAACCCTAGACCCTAAACCCTAGGTTCTACAGTCAGGGTTGAGGCTTTCTGCTTTGTAATTGGCATTTTTGGGGCTTGGGGCATTTAAGGATCAGAGGACTTCGTCAGAAGGACTGCAGTTCAGGTTGAACCCCAAACCCTCACTTCCAGATTCCACGACAACAAACCTTGAGGGAGCGACTCACCATTCGGACAATCCCAGCATGGTATGTGTAACTGCGTCATGGGAGATTTAATACCATGAGAAAAGCTGTTGCAGCATGCTGCTGTGTTTTGTCGACGTAAGTCCGAAAGCAACGCTTGACACAAACGGAAACATCCCAACCAAGGCTTATTGCCGAAGTCACCATGCAACGACTCCCGATCCCCCAGCCGTAAGCCCACGAGCACAAGACCTCTCAGCGCAGGTACAAGACAAGGCTACTCATAGGCTCCATTGTAGTTCCTTTTGAGGGTAACCTTATAGGATCCTAAAGTTAAGCCCAAAAAGGAACTACAATGGAGCCTATGGGTAGTTCCGTGGGGCCTTCTAGCGACCTGCTGGGCGAGACTCTTTCCCCAGAAGTCCTGTTGTCTACCTATCAGACACTATGCTGTTGTCGCACATGTACGAGCCCCACCTACCGTAAGTAACTGGCATTCTACGGCCTAAACCATGTAAGCTGAAAATAACTTTGAACTGCGGCGGGCCTACACCCCAAACCCTGTCGCCCAGGTGCAACAGAATGTGGCTGCCGGAGGCATGCTCCGATTTGAGCCAGCTGTCCAAGCTCTCGACACCTCAGAGAATCTGCGCGTCAGGGCTCAGTTCCGGTTCAGGCTTACCCTAAGGGTCCAAGTAGTCCTTATTTATGGCTTTGGGTACCCAAAAAGGCCCCCCAAATGGGTACTTGGACCCTTTGGGTTAAGAGAGGGTGTAAAGGTCTAGTGCACAGCAGGAGAGAAGTGCGAATTGACAGAATCCATCAATGCCTACCTACACTTCCGACAGAGTCGAAGCGTACTGACTTCCCGTCTATGCACCCGAGCCTTCATCCTACATCGAACCGTGACCGTGTGTTGGAATCTTTGAAACACCGGATGCTGCCAGGCGACCTCGCTCCAACTCCTCGAATTGTGCATCGAAGCATCTTGAGTCATTGAGGTTCAAACCGAGGTATCTACATAAATCGGCGATAGGAACGCGAACAGTACAGATAGCATACAGCAGATTGCAGCAACAAGTCAACCACGGCCAATAAACTTCCAGACGGCTACGAGCGAACAAGCATGCAAGGGCTTATATAATTGCTAAGCCCAAGCCCCTAAATCCTAAACCTGCCCTAAAGCCAAAACGCAGCAGAAGCACCCTGATAGAATCCACCATCAAAGAAAACATGCAAACCGTTTTAAAAGCATCGGATAAACACCCTGAGGCATGGGAATATGAAGCCAAGGCAGCCAGCAACTTCGGATGGCGCTTGAAGATTTCCTGCAAGCGATAGAGGCATTGAGCTCCATGCGCGGAACCCGGAACCACCCGAAAAGCCCTGAAACTTGTAAACTCTAGTCGTCCCTGGAACCCTTAATTAAGATCTCAACCCTAAAAACCTCCAAGCCGTAGACAGGAACACTCCTCGGCCCGGGATGCTACACCCGAAGCCAAAACCACCAGCCCGAAGCACAAACGGTAAAGTAGCGAACCACAATTGCCAAACAACCCCAGTTTGAGTTTGACCATTATGCAACATGAACCCATGTATGAAAAAGGAAACGTGCAGCATACTGCTTATCAAACTGCAAGCATGCCTCCCAAAACCTTAATTACAAAACACAGGTAGTGAACTAGTCCAACCAGTAAGACATATGCATATATATATGTATATGTATGTTTTGTATTTATTTATTTATTTGTTTACTTATTTATTTAGCTGTATTTAACTATTTATACAAAATTTGTATTGATATATAGGTCAACCCTATAAACCCAATAGCAAATCTTATAAGCCCCAGCATGGCCTCAACCCGTCGTGTGAGCTCTGCCGTCCGGCGCCGCAGGGGCGCCTGTGCTGCGGCGGCTCCCAGCCGCGCTTCCTCAGCTTCGTTTAAACTTAGGATTCCTTATAGGACAATCTGTGCGAGGGTTAGGGCATAGGTCATGGTCGTTACTTCTGGTTGAGCAATCAATCCCTAACCTCCCAGGTACCTACTATATAGGGCCCTATAACCTCTAGTACCCTATATAGTAGGTACCTGGGGACTTAGGGAATGTTTAGAGTCTAGGGGTTTAGGCTTTCGGGTCCGCGAAGAAGTCCTGAGTCGGAAAGTCGCCAAGCCCTGCGATAACATAAGTGATTACCCCCTCGAAACTAGCTCTATAACTTCAGACAATTTCTTAATATTACCAAGCCAACTACGATGGAGAAGGCCCCCAAATCTCTCTCGAAGCAAAGCAGGCACCCTCAACCTTTAAATTCTACATCCTGCAGAAGCCCTCTAGTTGCCCCCTAAGCCGCAACCTTGTGCAATGTGGCGTGCCTCAATTTCCGACAAGGGTTCAAACGAGTACGTCCTGACTGCCCCAAGCAAAGCCCCACCAAAGTTTATCCAAGCAGCACAGGCCGCTACGCGATCACTCAAGCTTTGGATTTGCACCGACAGGGGAAGTGCATTTGCCTCCTCTTCTGCCATGGTCAAGCCAGAACCCTTAAACCACCCTAAACCCTAAGCCCTAAACCCTTAAACCCTAAACTTCTAAACCCCTAAACCCTAAACCCTTAAACCCTTAAACCCTAAACCTAAGAAGCCCTGAGAGTCCCAGAATCTACAGGGCCCCCATAAACCCCCAAATCCCGAAGCCGTACATTCCACCAGCCCTAAGCCCGAAGCCTTAAACAGGCCATTTACCTCCTGAAGATTCATGAGCAAGGCTTCGGTTTGGGGGTTGTGGGCAAGTACTTGTGCTAAACACTGCCAGGTTGGGGGTTTGTAAGGATAAAGGGATGCCGGCCCTCACTGCCCCAAGAAGTTCTGCCGCAGTTAGCCCAGGCTACGGCAAGGGCCAGAGCCAAATCTTGCCACGGTCGAGATTTCATGGTAATGTAAAAGGGACCTTAGAGGCTATGCTACAACTTTTTGGGGACTATAAAGGATAGGTTTAGGCTTTGGGGTATGAACATTTTGGTTTAGGGCCGGTTTAGGATCCATGGAATAGGGTTCAAGATAAAGAAAGGAGATTGTGGAATTTGAGTAAGGTTGAACAGGTTCGGGGTTTAGGCCTCAACTCCTGCACCACAGAACCGAGCAAGCCCAAACCCAAGAACTCACCCCCGCGCCACATAACGGGGATCATGCACAGTAGACAGGCGCGACGACTCTACAGGCAACTAAGATGCAGGACTGCGATGTTGGCCTCCAAATACAAGCCGGAGACCCCAATCCGGAACCGTAAACACTAAACCCTAAACCCCAAACCCTAAACCATTACATACCAGACCCGAACTTCGGCACATAACCCGGGTTTTACCCTCAGCCCCCGGTCAGCCCAAACCCTTCAATAAGGACCACAAGCAGAACCCTTGAATGGCACCAGCAAGCCTCTCAACCTGCAAGCCCTGTAAACCCTTTATAAACCCTCTACCCATAGGCTCCATAGTAGTTCCTTTTTGTGGTTCATATTTGGGATCCTATAAGGTAGTCGCAAAAAGGAACTACTATGGAGCCTACGGGGTAACCCCTAAACCCCTAAACCCTAAACCCCTAAACCCCTAAACCCCAAACCTACTATGGGAGCCTAGGGGTAAGCCCCAAAACCGAGCTAAACGTCTCCGAGCAAAGGCCTCGAAGGACGTTTCCTCGAGGACTTCCTGGTCACAGATGCAACTACTACCAATAGGCCCCTGAGTAGTTCCTTAAGTTTATATTTAGAGGTCGCTGTCGACCACGTGGCTGTAGAGCCCTGGGGTTTAGGGTTTGCCTATAGTCTCCATTGTAGTTCCTTTTTGGGGTTACCTTTTAGGATCCTTAATATATAAACCAAAGGAAGGAACTACAATGGAGACTATAGGTACTACGGCATACCAAGTCTGAAAGAGCACAGAACACGGCAATATACGATAACCTATTTAGGGTTCAGGGTGTATGCTGTTGCCGTTGATGCTATTCGCTGTCGTTTCCTTACTACCTGAGCGGTGAAGTGTTGTGGCTGTTTGGGGTGTTCGAAAGCCTAAACCCTAAACCCCAAACCCTAAACCCCAAGTCTAGGAAACTTCATTAAAGGTCCAGAGTCGAGGGGCTTCAAGGTGTACGGGGTAGGACCTGATCGAGCTTGAAGTCTCCCAATGACGGAATCTTGGGAGTGCTTCCTCAGAAAGGCGTAGATCTACAATCCATATGCCAGAGCAGTATTGAAAGGGACATTGGTCGGATATCGGTCGTGGTGGGGATCTAGAACATCTTTTTGGCGGGTCCTCATGATGCTTTTGATTCTTATTAGATGCTTTGACGTCGGGCTCCCGAGGATGTTGGAGGGTTTCGTGGGGCAGTTCTGCAACCAGGGCCCCGCTTCAGATCTGCACCGTCGTATCAAGAACAGTGGTTAACATATCGTTTTGCCAGAACCGCACAAGCTCATACCAATCCCCACATGGCTTTGAAGACAACATGAGTTAAAGAACCCTAAAACCTAAACCCTAAACTCCAATCAATTTCGAATCAAGGATGAGCACCCGAGTTTTGGGCTCGGGTACGAATTATTTTTGCGTATGTGTATACGCATTTACATATGTATATACATGCATCTGTACAGACGTATGCATGCATGCATACATGTATGTATTTCTGTATGTATGCGGGTAGGTGCAATTATACATGTACATAGAGTACATATATAGATATATACACATATGTGTATGTGCATGTATGTATGTGTGCTCGCGCATCTATATGTGAAGGAGACTTGCTAATAGCCGTTACCTTAATTGCCTACTAAGGCCCGGAACTTTAAGTGGCAACAGCTGATCGCGAGAGGACATGTTGGAGGTGGAACTGTATATTTAACGACTAGAAGAAAGGCATGGAAATAGGACGGCACCGCATGCTGAGGGAGCAGATGGTGTGAACAATGGAAGCTCGCAGCCGCTGTACGTGAACAAGACTCCACAATATCGCCTTGACAGCTGCGTTGATGCCCGTCTGCCCCAACGCAGCAAGCTAAAGGATCCGGACTAAATTATTTGGGGTACTTAAATATGCCATCTACAGCAGCTCGTAGTGTGGAAGACCCTCTTTTTCACTTTGAGATGTACGTACTGAGGATCCTCTCGGGAAGCTGTAACGAAAGAGCTCTTGGCAAGCGAACCTTGTCTGCGGAGTCCATCATGTCCTGCTGCTGCTTACGAACAGGGAAGCTCATAAGCGGGGTATCTGTTGTTACAGTACTGCAGACTGCCATCCGCAATAGCTTACTTAAATAAGCTGAGCCTTACTGTGTGCAGTTTCCTACCGCGTTCCAAGAACCTGAAAACAGTTCTCGGACATTAAAACAAGTCCAGCTGCGTCTTGCTTATAATATTTAGCTCCGGACATGCGTGAGACATGCACTTGTGGTTTGAAAAGAGTCCCCAAACCCAGGCTCGAAGAATTAGACGAAGGGCTCGGCGGTGTATTAATGACAGTTACTGTGGTGTGCAAGCGACAGTAGTCAGGGAAATCTTGTTTGCCATAGAGCTATCCTGCCGAGAAGGAAAGGATTGGCAGCACCCTGTCAAAACCCTTGTGGATCACTTGTAAAGCCTTCAACAGACGTTTACAAAATGCCACAGCCAACCAAAAACCCTTAAAACCCTTAAACTGTTAGGTAGTAGGAGCCTCCGACAGCCGCCGCGTCCGCCACCACTCTGTGGAGGGAGGCAGCGACCTCTGCCAAATACCCTCAAACAACACAACTAAAATTCAAAAGGGTGTACTTCGGGATGCTTGGGGGTTTTGAGGATTCAGGGTTTAAGCTTCAGCTTTTCAGCACTCTATGAATTCGGGGACTTGGATCTAGGGAACACGCTTATTTCGGTATGATTTGCTGTCGTCGGAGTGTCCTGAACCTAAAGCCCCATAAATCCAAAAACTCTAACTCTCGGATACCTCGTACTTGGAGTATTTGCTGGCTTGGCACGGCGAGCCATGGGGGTGGGCTTCAATTTCGAAGGCAGGTCCGGCCGCGGGAACTCTTCAAGGCGAGCCATACCCATAGTCTCTATTTTAGTTCCTTTTTTGGGGGGTTACCTTTTAGGATCCTCAAAATAGATTTGGTTAAACCAAAAAAAGGAACTACAAGGGAGACTAGAGGTAGGGCTTGAGATATTTATCCGAAGGCTCTCAGGATTTCCTGTACAAGGAAGTTGGGGCTTCATGATCATTCAACCTGGTAGTGAAGATGACGACGATGATGAGTATTCCGATGCTACAACATGCGATACTGCCTGTGCTGGCACTTGCTTTTAGGTTTCGTGATTCTCAGCTCATTGTGGTTGCCAGTTTGCTTGCTATTGCTCTGCCTGATAACATGCACATGTGCATGCTCACCTCTTGGATTGCTGTCGATGGCTTTTTTCGCGGTATGTTGATGACTGTTTCGGACGATGCTATTCTGCTGGTTGCTGTTCCATGTATGCTTGGAATTTTGTGGGACCAGGGCCTTTAAGGTAGAGCGGTGTAGCCACCGGGTTGGCAGGATTTGAAGTGCATGGTCGGAGAGTGTGTACAGGATTTGTATGGCCGAAGAGGGACACAAGAGGCTGCTGGGAGTATAAGCCGGGTTCATTGGTAGTTAGGATTAAGGGGACCCTTGGGGATATAGACCCTCTCAATAAGGTCCCTTTTTAGAGAGCCATAAGTAGGGTTAAGAAGGGTCCCCTTTCAGGGGTCTCCTTAACACTACCTAGGATTCATAAACTCGGAGGCTGGAGCTCAACACCACTAATTAATTCATGGCGGATTTTTACCCTAAACCGTAAACCCTAAAGCATGAATCCCAAACCCTAAACCCTACTGTACCGCTTCTTGCACAGGTCGAGTTGAAGGGCAGGCTTTGTCTGATTCCAATTCTTCTGCAATTCTCCGTTACTCTAGCACCAGACCCTCGCGCTAAGGCTCAATACTAGCCCCAAACCATTCTGCCAGGTGCACTTTGGGCCCAAGAGCCATGAATCAACTAGGTTTGCTTTGGCGTCGTGCAAGCCAGCTGTCGTTTTCAGTCCCACGCTTCTGAAGGCATGTCAGCTCGGCTTCTCTTCGCCGGCGTCACCTCGAATTCGGGTCGAACCCCGAGCTGCCTGGCTATCTCCCGCCCCTTGCCCTCCGCTTCCGCTTTGTCAACGAAACAACCACCGCGCACAAACTTCTTGTCGGCGGGATGGTAAATCTGCACCCGCCACTTCTGGTGGGTTCTGTCAAAGCAAACGCCCCTCACACTTGAGCTCGGGGGTTTCGGCTGCGGGGGCTTCAACTTGCCCTGGCGAACGAGCTCTTCGCGGTAGGCCTTAGCTTCCTGCAGTGCAGCCTCGACAGACGCCTCCTCGGAGAGGCCCTGATCCAGGAACTTGGAAATTTTAAATAAGCGTGATTGCCGCATGCCCACAAAAACTCGGCATTCCCATCCCATTTTCCCCGAGTGCCAAGAAATGTTCTGTATACCACTCTGGCGCTCCTGTATTACCCTGGGAACTGCTTTCGCTGGGACTTTTCTTCCGCCTTTCGCATGCGGTTTCGAGCGCGCCTCTGCCCGCAGCAGCAGCTCGTCGATCATCTGCTTGATTTTCAACCAAGCCTTCCCCGCAGCTGCACCTCGAATCTCCCCGGCCTTGTTCTCGAATTTGAGGATCTTCTGCTGCACAAAGTCCAGGACATGCTCGATCGCTTGGCAATGGAACTGGTTCATCTGCCATACATGGAGAGCCTGCAGAAACAATGACCGAATTCGCTTTTGCAGATCCGCGGCCACATCATGCGATTCCGGGGCAGTTCTGACTTCGCCCATGTCTGTAGCATCAGCATCCTGTAGCCTCGCTTTTTTGCGAGGATCTGAAAGACAAGCTGCAGCCATGTTGAGGATATCTGCCAGCTCTTCCTGGCTCAAGCTCCTCCGTGAGCGCCTCGATGCCTCCTCGGCTTGCTGCAAGCGCTCGAGCTTCTGCTCGCTGTCCAAGAAGCCCCACTCATTCATCTTTCGAAACAACATGAGGTGTTGATCTGACTGAGCAGATGTGCAGGGAGACCCGGCGCCTTCCGTTTCACGGACTTGCAAGGCTTCCTCCGGCTCGTCTGCATCAACGATAACAACATCTGCAGCGACAGCCACGGCGTCTGCAACTGTTTCGTTGCAGCGGCGTTGATCTGACTGAGCAGATGTACAGGGAGACCCGACGTCTTCCGCTTCACGGACTTGCAAGGCTTCCTCCGGGTCGTCTGCATCAACGATAACAACATCTGCAGCGACAGCCGCGGCGTCTGCAACTGTTTCGTTGCAGCGGCGTAGCAACTGCCGATAACTTTTCCGCAGCTGCTTCCGTGCCTTCTCCCAAAAGTCATCGGCCGGCCTGGGGATAGACTGGATCCGGCGTTTCATCTCACATAGGACATCGCTCAATCGAGAGGGCAAAAGCGCACCATCCATCTTGTCCATGAACTTCGTCAACAGCTGGAACTCTTCTACTGTCGGAATCCAATCTTCAGGGCCGTAAGCGATCCAGGATGCCACGGGGGTTGCAAACTTTCGGAGAGATGACTGGTCCACGAAGTTCGCTTGATGTGAGTACCAGTTGATCCTAAGCTGCTGCTCAGCACTAACAACAGCAACAAGGACAACAACGTCACCAACACCAACGCCCCCCCCACAGATATGTACATAGATGTAGATGTAGATATAGATAGAGATAAAGATACAGAGATATAGAGATAGAGATATAGAGGTGTAGAGACATGTCTATGTATATACACGCACATATATGTATATATACATATTCATTTGCTTGTTTATGTATGTATTTATGTATCTTTCTGTATATATATATATACATGTATATGTATATGTATATGTATATGTATATGTATATGTATATTATGTATATTATGTAT
>CAJNJA010031197.1:0-14274 GCA_905231915.1 Symbiodinium necroappetens
TATTTATTTATTTATTTATTTATGTGGCCTCGTACATCATCATACCATGCTACGGCGCGTGGCCTTATCACCTAGTCGTGTCTCACATGGTCGTGTAATACCTCATGTGACCTTACTTTCTGTAGGATTTCAACATGTATGTATGCATGTCTGTCTGCCTGTCTGTCTGTATGTATTTATGTCTGCATGTGTGTATGTGTGCATGATGTCTGCATCTATGCATGCAGGTGTGTATGTATGGAAGGAAGTAAGTAGCTGCTAGCTGGGTGGGGTATGTATGTGTACGTAGAGGCATACGAAAAATATACATAGGAAGAGCCAGAATCACACGCGTATGGAACAGTTCTGCAAACAAGCAGGAGCCCGACACATTGCTTGCGTCCTCAACCGTGCAGACCTCTGGCTCTGACACCTAGGAAGGCGACAAGGTGCTGACGGAGGTGGATTACGACTTGTTTCAGACCAAGTTCTGGCCCAAACTGCGCCAGAAGGCCAGGAGCTCGTGCTCGGTATGTGAGAGCTTGGAGGCCGCTGCCTTCCCCCGGTTTAAGGTTCAGGGCGACAAAAAATCGTAATGGTGGCTGCCGGAGGCAGAGTAGGTTCGACTGCGGGAGGTGCCGGCCGTGGATGATGCCATGTTGGTCTGGAAGGAGTTCATGCTGCTTGTCTGGCAGGGGAGCGGAAGCACCCTCTCTTGTGTTACGCGGGCCATCAGTGTTGTCGTGAGGGTGCAGCATGGACTAGCACCTGCTCCCTATACTTCTGCACGGGGTTGGGCCGTGTTCGGCTTGGAGAAGTCGTGATGCTGATTCTGAAGTCCTACGCACCCAAAGCATGCAAGATTCTAAGGTCGTACATCAAGGGCAGCTATCGTGTCCTTGCCGCTCGGCGGCACTCAGGTGCACGAGTTGGCATTGCTTGTTTCGGCCCCTGTGACCGACGCGTAATCTGGAACTCTCAACCCTCAACACTGAACCCTGGCTTTTTCCCCTGAACCTTTTGACTCTCGATAAGGATTCGGACAAGGGCCACCTGGACTTGGAAACGTATCAGGAGGTGACCAGCAAGTGCTCCCCAGGTGGCCGCAGGGTTGTGCAAGATCCGAGGGAAAGCTTTCGCCCCAGCAGCGTTCTTGCGAACTGCAGTCAAGCGACGGCGTGGTTCCACTGGCAAGCTCAGCTGAGCCAGGATTCTATAATGGTATTATATATAACTTATATAACATAACATAATCATATAATGTAATATACCAGAAGATAATAGAGTACAATATAACATAGTTTGGTGTAGAGTAAAGCTGCGGGCAGCGGATCAGACGCGAGTGCCAGGTGTAAAGGATCACCGGGAGCAGAGCCTTGACTGCCGACACTGCAGCTGGTGGCTGGGTTTCCGCAGTTTGGGTTCAGACTTGCGTGACACGCTGCGTAGTTTCCATGGTAGCTGGAAACCTTGTGCGCATGCCTGAAATTTCCTGCGACCGTGCTCTCCATAATAAGGATCTTCAAGGCCTTCAAGTCTTACGAGCAGATGAAAAAAGATTGGCATGCCTTCGACAGGACCGAAACTCCGCGTAGTGTGGCAATCGTGAACAGAACCATCAAGTAGCCTAAGTAGACGTAAGGGTGCATGCATGTGTAGTCATTGCCCATGGATAGTGCGGGCACGATGTCAATAGTCACTCCGGTACTCGCCAGGATGGACGTGGCACGCTATGTCATTCAACAGTTGCCCTTTGCCAGCAGTTAAGTCAGCTCGCAAGTCTGTTCTGCCGAGACACGGCCATGCCGGCCATGTCCTGCACCGTGTAGCCACCTACACGCATAGTCATCAACTTGTCTCGATCAGTGCCTTGCTGATGGTCGGTAGCTCACCACGGTTGGTTTGCATGAGTGGAACTATACTACAGTGTATTACATTATAGTATATTTTTTAGTATAGTATACTGGAGTATGTTATAGTATAGTATGGCACTCGTAATGCAGCTTCATTCGTCTCTGAGCTTGTGCATCCAGGCGAGAGAACGGGTATAACGGCCCGCCCATTCACGCATCAGCAGTCGACGAAGTTCAGGATTTGGCGCAGCCCTTGGCTCAGATGTCAGCAAGCATGCAGCGGTTTGCAGTTTTTGCGCTGGTCTTCGTCTTGAAGTGGCGTCTTTTCCTGGAAGTCGCAGTCTGCACTCTCGACTTCGAAGTATGTGAGCCGCCAGCAAATCCTGAAGCTATCGTGATGGGAAGGCTGGAGCTCGCCCTGTTTTTCGTGGTCATGAAGAAGCCATACGAGGAGCCGTTTTCTGTTTGACAGGATTTAGGCGCTCAGTGCACGCAATAGTAGCAATAGTTCATTCCGTGGGTTGCCACCAGCAGTTTTCCGAATCCGTCAGCGAAACCTCTTCTTGGCCGAGGCATAAGGAGGAGAGGCTGTGAACTTCACAGCATGGGTCGGGAACCTTGCAGGGAAGCCCTGATATTAAGGAACTTCAACTAAGTTACTATACTTACTATAGTAAGTACCCTATTAAATCCTTATTATACTGTACCACATGAGACCCAAGCGCTCTGTCATATGCTCCCGAAAAGCGCAACGTTCTTGGGCACATCTGAAACCGAGAGCTGATGTGCAGAACCCTTAAACCTTAAACCCTATAAGCCCTAAACCCTATAAACTCTGTAAACCCTATAAGCCCTAAACCCCTAAACCCAGACAGGACCTCTTCCTTACCGGCGACACATCCCAGACAGTCTCCCGGGCAGTGGAGTTCCGCTTCTGTGACCTGCGGTCGATCTTCCACAAGTTCAACGGCGGGGAAGAAGCGGCGTGGTCTGGGTTTAGGGTTTAGGGTTGGATTTGGCAAAATGTTTGGCTCGACACTCCATCTTCCGACCTTCCGATCTGACTTCGGACCCTTCCGGCTCTTTCCCCAAGCTTAGGGAGGGTCAGATGGAGATGGCTGAGTCTTCCTGTACGTGTCCCCGTTCCTCAGGTCGGCACGTCTGACTTTTCTCCGAACATCCCTTAGGTTCCGGAGCTGGACCAGCTGTTGATCAACTACCGCAGCCATCAGAAGCCCCTTGAAGAAAGAAGTTCAGGAGCCTTGGAAGGGGGTTCGAGACTGGACATCCGCTTTCCATGCTTGGGATCGCACACCAGCTGCCTGGACTTCAATTAGCTGATTCAGAGCCTCCCATCATGGGGGTTTTTGTTTTTTCGAGGATAGGGGCGGCGTGTCCTTCAATTTCAGCCTCTGATTAGACGAGGATCCTCGCACTGTCGCACCGCGGTGTGGTGCGGCCGCTGGAGTTGGCCTTCCCGCTACCTGTCTGAAATGGGCCCTTTAAATGCTAAGCGTACCGTTACAAGAAGTTTCGAGGAGTTTGCATGAAAGTGTAGCTCTTGCACTTGTTGTGGACAGTTGTCCATGTCTCTGTCTTCCGCGTGGATTGGGCATGCCTCGGCACACTCCGAACCCTACAGCCTAAGGTATGCTATTGATGAGTTGAAGGCGGACCAGGGCCATCGGGACGCTTGGCTGGGTCTAGGAATTCGCTTGTATTCCATGGAAGAGTCATAAGAGAGTAGAGTTTGTTAACTATGGGTGGTCACAATTCTGTTAGCAACAGTAGACTGAATAGTACGATTCGGTTGCTGCCTTGTGAGTTGACATGCGTGTTAGGTTGAAGGCTTTCTCCCATCACAGATTGGAGCCACAATGCCACCGTAGAACCTGAAAGTAGGTGGAAGAGAGCCTGGAACTGTTAGTCTTTGGCGCCCTAAACCGTAAACCCCAAAAAGCTCATTAAGAACCCGGAGCTCCAGGTTGAGGCGGCAGCCCAGCCCCAGCACCGAGACCGGGTGTGAACGTCCTTCGTGACTCTTCAACCTTAGGTGCTAGGATCATGCCTACCGCTTGATTTCTTGCAGTATTCAAGGATGGTGTGCGCCCCGTCATCGTCACCGACATGCCGCTGGAGGATCCATCGTACCCAACCAAATCTCAGAAGTGGCGCAGAAGGGTAGAACCGAAGCACAGGGCTGATAAGGATGTGGCCCATTGCCAGGACTTGGCTCAGCACATGTTCAACCTCCCCGGCTGCGGCTTGGCAGTATTTCACAAGCTGGCCGTGCCTTGTTACGTGCAGCGCTTCAAATCAGCTCACCAGGCTTTGCAGCCGGGGACATTGTAAGGTCACATTCTTGCCCCAATGTTGCGAGGTAGTGCCGGCATTGCCTTTGGAGCGAGCCAATGCATTCTGGCCTTGGCCCCAATGCTTCGGATCCCGTGAAGTAGTGATGGGCTAGTCGCAAGTGCTGGGCATGAGTGATTTGTTCGTGTGAAGCTGAAGGTTCGCAACGAAGAGTCGCGAGACTTGGCGAAGCAAGTTCACAGCCGATGTTGATACGGTAGAAGAATAACTACTGCTAGTAGTAGTAGTAGTAGTAGTAGCAGCAACAGTCGCAGCAGCAGTCGCAGCAGCAGTGGTGGTAGGGATGGCAGCGCGACTGGTAAGTGGTTCTGTCAAACAGTAGCGGTTGTCGTCAGAGTCGCTACAAACCTGATCGGAGCACCCGCCACAGCTATCACAACAACCTCGATATTAACAGTTTCCCTCAGCCTTTCTTCATCGCCGACACCATGCACGCGTCAAGAAGCAGCAACCATCGGCGTTAGTTTTCAGGCAAAAACTTAGGAGCCGTGAGCAGTCCTGCCATGGAGTTTCCTCCAAGGAAAGAAGCTGCCGAAGACACTGTCCAACGCGCTCGTACTCACCGTGGAGCAGTCCAAAGGCCTGGAGTTTGACGAACCTTGATCAGTTTCAAGTCGTGCCGTTACCCGAAGTGTGGTCTTATGCCGATGTCTGCATTAGGGTCTCCTTTTTGGGTCCTTTTTAAAAGGGGTGCCGTAGTATTTTTGGGGACCTACAAAGAGACCCTAACTTAGAGAACTGCCCATGTTCCCGTCAGCTTTTCTTCCCCAAGCGCTGGTTTGCTCTGCTGTCTAGCTTTTCTGTTGTAGAGCCCTACAACACCCTTTAAAGGGGACCCGATTAGGACCCTAGAGTGCCCTTAAAACAGGGACCCTACTCTAGAACCCTATAGCAGCCTTTTAAAGGGACCCCACTCTAGAAAGTACACTTTAACAGCGACCCTTATGATGGAACCCCATGGTACCGAGAAAATGGACCCTTATCTTTTGAAGCCTATGGCACCCTTTCTCAGTCCAGAAGCCTAGGACTGCATCCTGGTAAACTTTTTCACAGATTCCCTCTACAAGGAGCCGCTTGGCGGGCAGCAAGCTTTGGGCTTTAAGGGTTTAGGGCGCAGGGCTTGGGGTACGATGAGGGTTACTATGAGGGCTTGTGCGGGGGTTTGGGCAGCAAGCTTCTCTTCCTTGCCTGCAGAAGGTTGTTGTTCTCAGTGCGGTCACCGTGGAGTTGCCGTGCCCAGCTGTGTCAACTTCCTAAATCCAGAACCTTCGTGGCTCTTGGGGTGCAGGCAGATGCCAGCTTGGCTGTGGGTTGTTCAGTAGACTCAACAACACTGGAAGTGACAACTCCGACGAGGAGTTGTCGTTCTGCACATCCGAAACCCTAGCTCAGCTTCAACATTTCTTATCGGCACGGCCAGATTCCTGCTGTCACGGGTGAAGCTTGGAGTCTACACCCGAAGTAGTAGGATCCTTGCCGTACGGACCTCAAAGGAGGTCCTGCCTGATTTCTAAGAACCTCCCAACAGCACCCCATGACGTCTGGCTAGGTGGCGCACGATGGAGGTGTTCCGCCCGGAGCTGCTGGAGGAACGCGGGGCGCTAAACCTTAAATCTGCACATATGGCCTTCAGCTGGATGGTATGGCGAGACTGCTACATGGTGTTTTCGAATTTATGTTTTGATCTGGCTCGGTGTTCTTGCCTGCACACCTTGCAGTCAAACTATGAATAGTCCCTAAATCCTTACACCCCAAACCCAAATAGTGCTTGGAGGCATTCGCATGCCGTGCTCATGCCAAGCTTCTTCGGGTTTCCAAGCTCCGGCCGGGGTGCATCAGGGAGAAGGGTCCACCACCCTCATCCCTCAGTACCCTGCTGCGACCTGTCAGTACAAACCATAGTGCTTGCCGTAGTTCTGCCACTGGTTTGCCGCTTCCTGCTACATTCAGGACTTTGCCTATTGCCGCGAATACAGTAGTTGTACGTGCCGATGCTGCTGCTACGATTACAAGCGCCATTACCACTGCCTCTACCACTCACTGCAACTGCCTCTTCTTTCATGTTGCTACCGTCCCTATCCTTGCTATCACTGCTAGTGTTAGTTTCATGATAGTTACGATGATGTCCATGGCATCATGGTCGTGTTGGCTTGTCCTGGCTATGTTTGTTTTGATTAGCGCGCTATTTACTTGTGTCGCTACCATCTTCCATTAGCGGGGAGACCCCCTCGAAGCGGTCTCCAATTGGGAGGAGTCCGCACACCACAAGCGGCCGCACTTTGAGAGCATTCGCCATGCACTTCTCTGTGCCTGGTCTGTACAGCCCTAAACTCCGAAACCCAATCGTCTCTTGAAGTAAGGTCCTTGTGCATTGCTGCAGCTTCCCTGACCCATGTACATCTCCAAAAGCCGAAACCCCGAACCGCAAATCCCGAAGCCTCGAACCTTGAGCCGAAGCCTTTGGGTTCCTTGGCCCCCAAAAAACGCCGTTTCTGAGCTTCAGAGGGTAGGAGGCCTCTCACCGAGGCCCCCTTAATAGGGGGCTGCAGGAGGCCTGCTTCTCTGGTCCCCGGGAAACCTGGGAGCTTCTGTTCCCTAAAGCCCCCAAGTACCTACTATATGGGGCCCTAGGGGCTCTAGTACCCTATATAGTAGGTACCTGGGGGGTTAGGGGTAGGTCGTGGCCAGTCCTTTCCGTGGATCTTAGGCTGCCTTGTAAGCGAGTTTTGTTTTTTCGGACGTTTTCTCTTTTTCAATGTGTGTACTTATTACCTGCTCATTATTCCCTTCTTGGTCATCATACAGAAGAAGGAGCCATGAAGCCAGCTTGACGCAGTGTGTTTTTTTAGAATAGCGTGGTATAAATCTGCGGATTCTTATTCATTAGAGGTATTCCAACAAGAACAGTACATGGTTGTTTTGCTGCTGTAGTTTCGAGGTTCCGAGCTCAAGCACCTCTACACGGCCATCACGCGCACGAAGCATGTGCGTCTCAGCAAAAAGAGTTCTAGCTCTGCAACTCCTGGCAGCTGCAGTCTTCTGTGCGAGGTCACCCACACCCGATTCGTAGGGTTTTTCTTGACCTAAACCCGAGACCCTAAACCTGACTTCGAAGCACGTCTTGGCAAGTGGCATGGCTGCTTTCAACACACTTCGTTCTGTGAGCTTAGCTTCACAAGCACATGTCACCAAACGAGGGCAGGGTTGTGGAATGACGCAAAGAGCAAATTGAAACCGACATCTGGAACTGAGTGCGCCCAGGTTGCTGTTCATCGAGCAGGACACCACGCAGGTGCCAGTGCGTCCTCTTGAGAAGTTCTGAATCGAGATCCGCCGAACTGCCTGCACATAGTACTCATTCAAGCATTAGCGGTAGCAGTAGCCTGGAGGCGCGTGGAACTGGAACGTATCCGCGACTTGCTTTGGACAATGACTTAAAGGGCCTCAACCTTAGCCTAAAGCTTTAAAGCCTAAGCCGCAAGAGTTGCTGACCCAGGCGGATCATGTCTTTAACCTCTGGCGTGATCTCGGGCTGGTGAGCAAGAAAGGACTTTTGGATCCCGAGAACGCCGAGGTGCCCAAGGGGCTTTACGGGTTCGGGGATAAAGGTGTCGAAGTTTCATGTAGTGGGTTCGATGGTATGAAGTAGTGTTCGTCTCTATGCTCCTACTGTACCTTTCAGGTTTCAGTGTTCAGCTTTGGAGACCTGACGGTTGAAAAAAGAGGTGTTCGGGCTTTGGGCCCGAGGGTGATCATGAGTTTTGGGTTCCACTTCCTTTTTTTCGTCGTCGCGCTGGACGTCAAGGGGCTCCTCATGGAACGATGTAGAACTCACCTAGTGTCCGCACTTGCCGGGATGGTGTCTCCAGTCTTGACGAGGCCCGCGCTCAAATACACCAGCATGCTGGGGAGAACCGTGGCAAGGACATCTGTGCCTGACTCAGTTGCCGGTCTTGGGGCTCTTACTGCCCAAACGCCCACACTCTCGGACGACCCAGCACCCGAAACCCGCACTCAAAGCATCTAAACCACCCTGAGAGGAGTCATGGGTGCAGATGGGGCATGGCCTTCTTCGACGGCAGTTTGACTGCTCAATGGTTACCGCACGATTTGTTGTCCGACAGCAGTTTTCCGTGAACTTGAACACACTGTTGAAGTTCATTGAGGTATACCGTATACGGTATACCTGCCGACTTCTGCGCCGTACACGTGTTGCCTCAGAATCTGAGTGTTTGGATCGAGATTTGTCTACTCAGCCTTCTGACATGTCGTGAATATCGGAACCCTAAGCCCTGGACTGTTTAAGTCTGCCACATGTCCTGTGGCCTGAGGAAGCTTTTCGAGCCGGCCAAGAATGCTTTCTTGCGCGGAGAGGACGAAAACATGGCCCTTGCCTGAGGTTACACGGTAGGGAAGAGTCTGATTAGATTACATGCAATTGTATGAACATATGTTCCAATAGCCGCTCCTCCATATAATGCCGCTTGGGCTTAGTCATAATTAAAGGTATACTTAGTGAACTGCATACGTGCATGCAGACATGTCATGTAATGTGTTCACAGTTCACACATGCGCCAGCTGCACACACGCACACACTACGTACATATATAACTACATGCATATGTACTTACACACCTACCTGCATGCATGCATACGTGCGACCTCAAAGTTAGGTAAAGACCAGGTGCGAGCTATATTGCATTTCTCAAGGCAAAGAGATGCGAGGCCTTCCTCAAGGCAGAGGAAGCGTCCAGGAGTGCTGGGTGGACTTGAAGGTCGCGAGATCTGTTGTGTCGGAACGCTTGGTTGCTTTGTGTGTTCATTTAATCCTTGAACGTCCTGTTGGTTCAATGAGAATTCTCTCTTCCGCCAACATTACGGCGGCTCAAAAAAACAACTGAAACTGGAAACTGCAAGTCCCCAAGGCTTGAATCCTAAGTCTTTTGCCGCTACAGCTCAGTACTTTGGATTGCAGAACTTGGTTCAAGTCCAGTTTGATGGATAGGGGTTTAAAACCCCTCAACATCGGTCTCTCTCTCCCTCTCTCACGTTACTTCTGGTATTCTGAGGTTGAGGCATGTGGGCTTCTCTGCGGATCATTATTACATGAATCCTTCTTGTAGTATCCTAAATCATAAACCCAAACAGATCCCTTACATAGAACCGTTGTTGGCACCTTACAGGGACCCTCATAGAAACCTGATATGCTGTATTTCATTTGATGGCCTCCCCTCTTCTTGAATTCATGCGGCCGACTCCCAGAGTCGCGAGGTCTTGCAAATGGTGGGGTGAAGGGTTTCAAGTGGGGGCAGAGGGCCTTAAAGAGGTCTAGGGTGTAGGGTTTAGGGGTTAGGACTGTTAGGGTTTAGGGTTTAGGGTTGAGGCGCTAGGGTTCGGGAAGCCCTGAAAGCCCTTTTTCCGAAGCTGTTGCATCTCCCGGAGCCCAGAAGCCAGCAGGATGATGGAGGAATCTGAAGCTGACGGCCCCTTGCTCAAAGAAAGGGCCTGGGGTTCAGGGCCTCCAGTCGAGCTTCAGTTTGCTTGGCTCTTCGTTTTAGTTGGGTAATCATATTCATAATATTCATAATATGGATATATAAGGCCTTAGAGTAGCCCCATTATAGAGTCTGGCTTTGGGGTTCTGTGAATTTTTCACTTGACTGTTCACTCCGTCGGAGGATGATGATGTTCATCCAACAGCGAGCACGGTAAGTTTGAATCTCTCCACGTGGTTAATTTCCGTGACAGCCGCGTGGTTCGGTTTTTTCTTTCGGTTCGCGATGCGCTTGCATCGTGCCAGCCGATTAAGCCTAGTCCGGCTCCGTTATAATCGCCGAAAGTTTCAAAGCCAAGTCCCAGCCCTAAAGCCTATGCCGTAAATCCCAAATAAGCTAATAACACACTATATTGCACTTTTTTTCTACTTTAACCCTGAAGCCCTGAACCCGCTGAACCCGCTGAACCCTTCCTCAGGCATGCAGCTGTTCAGGGAAGCGGCGCAGCTCTTCAAAGAGACGGATGCCGGGCAAGAGCAGGCTCTTCCACCATGAAGTTCTCCACATACGGTCGATAGAAATCCTGGATTACCCATAACGGTTTGGGGTTTATAGGGTTTATAGGGTTTATAGGATTTTGTAGGGTTTATAGGGTTTAGGGTTGATGGTATAAATCCTGAATTACCCATACTAAGGAATAGACCATACTTCGCATTGTTTAGGGTCCTCAAGGTCATGCAGGATTTATATCATCAACAGTAGTAGTACTCGCATTTGGGTGTAGAGGGGCTTCATCCCTGGAGGTGTACTTGGAAACTGCTGTTCTATGCTCCTGTGGCGGGTGATATCGAGTCGAACCGTGGTGTGCTTTGCACGTGGTTGCGTTTTGAACCTTTCTATGTTTGGGACATCAGCCCCATGCCAATCCTACATCCCAAAAATCCTATGCTGCTCGGTTCGGAGCTGACTTTCGCGAGAGGTCCCAGCTGATGTCCGGTAACGAAAGCTGGCTGCTGCGATAAGGCAACATGAAAGCTGGTCTAAAGAGTGCACCCGGATTTTGCAGGATTGACCCTTTGAAGGAAACCCTAAACCCCCCTAAACCCGGTACCCACCTTCGGCGATGCGGATTCTGCCGACCTTAACTGCTAGGCGGAAAAAGGTGCTCAAACAAATCCTAAGCCCTAAACCCTAAACCCTGAACTCCTAAACCCTTGGAAGGGAGGCCTGCAAGCATGCAGGCCGAATGCTTGCTCCACGGTGGTCGTCCGGAAGAGGCCTGGACTTCTGAAGGGTCCTGTCGTAACAGCTACAAGGGAAACTCTAATAGCAATAATTCGTAGTAATAGTAATCATACTAGTAGCCGCACAGCGAGAGCTCTCTGTGGGCAAAGAAGCTGAGGTTAGAATGGAACTTCAAGGTCTGACATCGCTGACATGAGTCCAATTGTTACAGGTCCGGGGTTTGGAGATGTTTAGAGACTCGGAAGTCAAGACGACTCAGATTGAAACCTGCGTCCTGAGGCAAGTCTAAAAAGAGAGTCTGGGACAGGAGTGTTCGCGCATCTCAGCTTACACCCTTCCTAGGTACTTCCAGGTATACATCCGCCCGGATAAGTAGCGGCTTTGACGATAATCTTCATGACCCCATCCTCCAGATCGCTGTGATCTTCGGCCGTCTCATCGGGATCTTCTGAAGCCTGAAGAGCCAGTCTCCCCAACGCTGCAACGAGGCTGCGCAGATTCTGGAGAACCTTGGCAGGGAGCAGCCGGAGCTCAAGGCGCCCGGCAGCACTATGACGCGGGCTCAAGACTTGCAGTTTCCTCGTTTCCACCCCTAATGTTGTAGATATTGTGATACCACAACATGCCCCCAAAGCCCTGCTCAAGTTACGATGGGCCCTAAGACCTCGGCCGGCAGGTTGAAGCTGCCCGTGCCTGGACCGTGGCTCGCAAGCACGCAGCTCGGAAAGCAGTTGACGTCCTGTCGCGTCTCAGGACAGATACACTTGCACGTCCGAGATTTTTCAGTGAAAAATTCCTGTGCTTTCCGAGGTCCTAGTCCTAAACTCTAAACCCTAAACTCTGATCCCTAAACCCTAAAAGACCCTAAACCCTAAACCCATAGCCAAGAGGATCCCCTAAGGGAACCCGCAGGTCGCACCGAACTTAGAGTTTAGGACTGCAGGGTTTTAGGGTTTAGGGTTTTAGGGTATAGGGTTTTGGGGTTTAGGGTTTAGGGTTGAGTGCTGTAGTCTTTTGGGGTTTAGGGTTGAGGGTTTAGGGCTCTAAACCTTAAGCTCCCTAACCCGAAACCCCTAATCCCAAAACCTTTTTGGGGTTTAAGGGCTTCAAGGGTTTAAAGGGAGCGCGCGCAGGTCTACGAAGAACTGCCAGCGGAGATCCTGAAAGAGGACGGCTTAGGGCTTTAGAGTGTTGGGGTTTAGGGACTTTGGGTTTTAGGGTTCAGAGCTTTCGGGTATTGGGTGTTTGGATATAGGGTTTTAGGGCCTTGGGGTTGAGGGTTTAGGGGGTATTTTAGGGTTTTTTTGGTAGGTTGCTAGATCGGGCTGTATAGGGCCATAGAGTCTCAGTCTCATGAGTTTTCGAGGTGCTTTATAAGTAGGGTTTTAGAGGTTTTTTTATATAAGGTTTAGGGTTTAGGGTTGGTTCGGGACTTACGGTTGTTTGTAAGGTTCCGGCAGCTTGGGATTGCCGATGATCGTCCAATTCTCGAATCGGGAAGCCAATGCTATTTCATCGCTTGCCAAAGCCGAGCCCTTCTCATGGTATACCTCATAAAACCGTATGGCCCTGTAAAGACCTATTAAACAACCTAGCCTGCATTTTCTTCTCAAACCCCGAAGCCTAAATCCCAAAAAGATTTAAAATATCCCTAAACGGGTTCCATTGATTCAGGGTTTTTGGGGGTTCCTTTAAAGGGCTCTATAAGGGTTACGATGAGGGGCCCGTAAGGGGTTTTACGGTTTAGGGTCTCGGGCTTTCGATAGAAATGTGAACTTCTGTTCCGGCTTCAAAAGCGCAGGGATCCGTATCGATTCAACTGCCCGTATGGCTTGCGCAGGAGACGAAGGCCACTTATCGAGACAAGTCCTTGCAACAGGGTAGGCAACCGTTAACTATAATCTGTGTATATAATCCCTTATATACTCCCTAAATAACCCCAAAATATACTCCCTACATACTCCCAAACGTTAACCTTTTCCAAGCAGACTCGAAACGTGGAGTTGAAACTGGCTTCCTTCGAAAGAGGTCGTTGATCCCAGACACTGAACATCGTGCAAGTCAGGAAAGTGCCTTAGATTATAGTGTTCAAAACGATCATGGGACGAAGTAAATATGGTCAAAAGTATCTTAGTTAATTAGGCGTGGAAGTACTTACCTAGCTACACTACGTATAGCCACGCTTTCTACATCCCCTGAGCCTGTAACCAAGTATCTTCGAGGGTCCGATCCTTCATGGAGGGGCCCTGGTAGAGTCTCCAAGGATCAAGACGGAGGATCATGGGAGTTTAGGGTTATTGGGTTTAGAGTTTAGGGTTGCTTTAGGGCTTCTAGGGTTTTGGGGTTTAGGGTGTTTAGGGTTTTTAGGGTTTAGGGTTCAGGGTCATGGGATGTATTTAGTACCTGCGGGTTCGGGGGATAAGTGGGATGTAAGTACCATGAAACGGATCGTAATTGGGGTTATGATACTTGTAACTCTGTGAACTAACTACTTACAAAGCCCCCGGATCCTCCCAGGTAGGGTTGTAAGTACGTGAATTGGGGGGGAGACGTAGATAGAACTATGATCCTCTGAGGTTAGTAGCCCTTGCAGTAATGCTTACAGTAACCCGTATTGAAAAGAAAACCCTTCAAACCTTAAGCCCCAAACCCTAAAGCCCCAAACCCCTAAACTCCAAACCCTACACCCTAAACCCTAAACCCTAAAACCCTAAATCCCTAAATCCCTAAAACCCTAAATCCCTAAACCCTAAAACCTTAACCCCTAAACCCCAAACCCTAAACCCTAAACCCTAAAACCCTAAAGCCCTAAAGCCCCAAACCCTAAAAAACCCTTTTCTTCCAGGCCTCGCTCTTCGTGCAGGCCGAACGGACGGGATCTGCCAGGCGTGGGGCCACCGTTCGTCGCGCGCCCCTTGGCGAAGAATTTCTGGGCGTACGGGTTTAGAGGTTTGGGGGTTTGGGGGTTTGGGGGTTTACGGTTGAGGGCTTAGGGCTTCAGGGTTTTAAGTTTGGGGTTTAGGGTTTCAGGATTTAGGGTTTAGGGCTGTAGGGTTTTGGGGGTTTAGTGTTTAAGGTTTTAGGGTTTAGGGCTGTAGGGTTTTGGGGTTTGGGTTTAGGGCTTAGAGTTTAAAGGTTTAGGGCTTAGAGAGTTTAGAGCGTTTCGGGCGCAAGGTTTGGGGCCTAGAGAGAGAACTAGGCAGGGTGTAATATGGCATGATTGCAAATACTGCTTTTTTGGGGTTCCTGACTATGCTTGCGCTACACTCTACCCTAAAGCCCTGTTGTGATTGCTCAAGCTTCTAGACCCAGACCCCCGGGAGGATCCA
>CAJNJA010031197.1:19221-30527 GCA_905231915.1 Symbiodinium necroappetens
TAGTCGTCGTCGTCCTCCTCGTAGTACAAGTACTAGGCGCAATCGGCAGTAGTAAACCCCCCTTCATACTCGTCGAGTACCAACCCCCCGGCCCCCCCTCCTGCTGGCATTTGCATTGTCGCCAGGTGAGAGTGGCCCGGCAGTGCACAAGTTGATCCGCAGCACGCACACGATGATCTCCCAGCATGTGTGCGGGGACTCCACGCCGCTAATTTGGCGCATGTGGACGGTGGCCTGGGGCTGGTTCGAGGAAGACTCTTTCGGGCCTGACTTCCCCCTGGTCAGAAGCCTTGAGCACGTGAGGCGCAACATCAGAAATCAAGGTTCAAAGAAGCTTTCTCAAAGCAGCTTTTGGGGAAGTGCCAGAAGATGGGTGCCCGCAAGCTCCTTTTGCCACCAGGATGCTGTGTTTCATGCCTTCTGCGTACTCTGTTTTAAGGTGCTGGAGAAAACTGGGGAAAGGCCATTTGCTGAGTATTTACAAAAAGAGCACTTCCGGAAGCTTGAAGACATGTGGACAGCGCCGTGGCGTAGTACAAAACAACAGCCGGGCTATGCTTGCTACGCACTGAATGCCGTAGACAGCTTTTTTAGGAGGCTAGACCATTTCGTCCCGCAAGAGAGCAAGCTTCCGTTGACTGAATTGATGAGGCACTACGAACATGCTGGCAGAGTGTTTGAATGAAGGACTCTGGGCCGAGATATGCGTGGAACCTTGCAAAGTGGTCACCCCCGCTTCGCTAGGCGACGAGCAAAACGAACTCAGCCGTCGGTTGGATTACAAGGAGCTGAAACAAGTGGGACGCTTGACAGCAAAGTCCCTGGCCCGCCTGATGATTGACAAGTAGCCCATGATGCACGAGGTGTGCTGCAGTGAGAACGCCAGGACGCAAGTTTTTTGCAAGCATGGCCCAGCGGATTTTTGCGTGAACGACATGGCAGCTCTGGAATCTGTCCAAGCCATGTTTCGGCGGAGCTCTCGATGAGAAGGGGCGGCTCCATCCGCGCAAAGTTGCACACCTTTACGAGAAGTACACTGCCTTGCACGAGGAAACAACGGCTTTGGTGGAGACGCATCAAGACTTCTGGCAGAGCGGCATGACTGAACATTACGTTTTTGTTGCCAAGGAGTCCTACGGTGCAACAGTCCCAGAAAACTTTTTTTCTTTGGTTCCAAGGGGGGGTCCCCCCCACGCCTCCTTTATCGGCTCAGTCTCACATGCATAGTACGTATGCATAAGACGGTTGAGAGCAACACGGCTGAGAGAAAGGAACTGTAATCGTATCCCCAAGTAGAGTCTCCAGTAGAGTACTCACAAAAAAGAGTTTATTCAAATAGCTTATTTGCCCTACTTATAGGCTCAATTAAAGAACTTACCATTCGACTCAGAACTGCCCGTGAACCTTGAAGCACCGGAATAGCACCGAGTTTGGGGCACTAAGGCTGTTTCCCGAAAGAGCCGAATCCATCACACCTACTTACAAAATCAGGGTACATGATGAGTAGGGTTATACCTATGGTTCTATCTACATATAACCCTAAGTAAGGTACCTATCACCCGATTCACTAAGTCCCATGATCCTCCCAGTAGAGACTCCTACAAACCCGGTTGTTTTTCGAAGTATGCCAGGGATCCCTTTGGTTCCGAAACCCCAAACCCAAGCTCGAAACTCAGCCGCAAACCTGAAAACTTCACTTGCATAGCCCCAGAAGCCTAAACCCTCAACCCTAAACCCTAAACCCCAAAAGCCGTTGAAGCCCAAACAGGTGTCCTCCTGCGGCTCCTTCAGCAGCAGCTTGTCAATCTTAGGGAGCCTTTTTTGAGCTTTTGCCAAACAGGAGCCAATAGTATCGAACCCTGAACAACTATTAATCCTATTCCTTAGGGTTCCTTATCCTACCTGTACCAGAACGTATTCCAAAGCCCTATTCTAGTTGTTGCCAGTCGGCGGACACGCCGCCCCGCGACCCTTTTGAGGCATCTTTTCGTTCTTCCTGCTTCGATATGCTTCTGTGTTGCGTGTTTTTCCTCGGGTTTTTGAGCATTTAATTTATTTTTTGTTTGTTCGTTCTTGCGTTTTTGCTCAGTTTTGCTTGCGCAAAATTTTGGCTCTTCTCGGGCCCAACACTCGAGTTTTTGCTGTTTTGGAGCGCGTTTTATGCTGGAAAAGCCGTGTTGACTGCATGTTTATGGGTGATTCGCCTTTTGTTCTTAGTGTTTCTACGCTTTCTCAATCTTTCGTCGTTATGACTCCGATCTTTGCCAGAAAGCATCCATGTGGCAACCATGTTAACGTCCAGAAAGATTCCGTCCGTTTTTGCAGAGCATCCATGTGGCAACCATGATAACGTCCAGAAAGATTTCGTCCGTTTTTGCAGAGCATCCATGAGGCAGCCATGTTAACGTCCACAAAGAGTCCGTCTGTTTTTGCAGAGCATCCATGTGGCAACTATGCTAACGTCCAGAAAGTGTTCTTCCGTTTTTGCAGAGCTTCCATGTGGCAACCATGTTAACGTCCACAGAGACTCCGTCCGATTTTGCAGAGCATCCATGTGGCAACCATGATAACGTCCAGAAAGACTCCGTCCGCTTTTGCAGAGCATCCATGTGGCAACCCAGAAAGACTCCGTCCGTTTTTGCAATGTCGCAGCAATGAGAACGACGCTACCAGAAGAAGCAAAGCTTCGCCAATCCTTTGACGCGGAGCTGGGCGTATGCTTTTCAGTGGCGCCACAACGTGTGCCTCAAGAGTTCCGTTGAAGAGGCGTTGCCTCGTGCGCTCTGGCGTTAGTGTGCAGCCGAACTGGGGGTTCGTTCGTGCGCAGTCTGAAAAGACTCCTCCTTACATGTTTGACATAGGGTCATGTTTTTGGGCCAACTTCCCTTACCTGCCAAGATAGCCCTTAGAAGCAAGCCAGAATGCCGTAAATTACAGTACTTTGGGGTTTTCTGAATGTGACAAAACGCAGGGCGGCAGGTCGGCCACCTGCCTAGTTGTTCAAGCGTCTATACCATGCTTTCCCTGGACCCTAAGCACTGAGCCCCTGACCTCAAACCCAGCATTCCCCAAAGCCTAAACCTTAAACCCGTAGATTCCTATGAAACCCTGTGAGACACGACAAAGCGGAAAAACAGGCTATTGCCCCCACTCAGTAACAGTTGAGTAATATTCCATAATCTGGGTATCTAAGGCCCTTAATCGTAGCCCTATTATCGATTGTTATTGTATGGGGGCTGTACCCAAGGTTTCAGGTTCAGGGTTTGGGGTCCCTCCCTTCTCTGCTTCCTCGCACCAACCACTCCCCAAGAGTTCTACAAAGGCTTAGGGCTTGCGTCGACTATAAGGGTGTATTGTAAGCGCTTGTATAAAGGGTTACTGTACTTAAGCGTTTCGTAACTAGGGGTATAAGTAAGGTAGCCCATGTTGTATCTACCTCGAACCGGAAGTAAGGTCCTACAACCCTACTGTCGAGGTCCCCTAAACCCCAAAGAACCCTAAAGAAACCCCGAACCCGAATGGAACAACAAATGGGTAGCCCTCTAATCGGCACCCTCGTAACAAGCACCCCACGGAAGAGATCCTAATTTAGAGAGTTACCCATATAGCACGCAAACAAAAGAGTCCTACCACATCCTTACGTACTAAAACCCCCGAACCTGCACCCTAATCCCGTCATTGGCCCAGATTCTTTGTGGAACTCCCTTTAAGGTATAAAGTCTAAACACGTCTAGAGCCTTGTAGATCCTATGTAGATCCCCAAAAAAGTGCCCCGAATGGCAGCCCCGACTAGCAGCCCCTTGATACTGTTGATGATATAAATCCTGCATGACCTTAAGGACCCTGAACTATGGGAATTACGGTAAACTCCTTATTCTGGGTAATGCAGGATTTATATCATCAACAGTACTTTCAAAATCCTTGCAAGCCCTACAGAACCCTTAAAGCTTCAACCCTGACCCATGAGAAGCCCAAAGCTTCATTCCCCTATCGAACCCTGACAGAAAGCCATACAAAAACCCTTATAGAACCCTACCTACTCAAGCCCCCCGACCCTCCAAGTGAGGTATGGCTGATCCTCTAAGTATAGAAGCCCCGTATAGACCCCTTTTAGAACCCTTGAAAGCAACACTCATATAGACCCCTATTCTAACCCTGAATAGCCCGCATAGAAGCCCTCCGCCTAAACCCTAAACCCAAAGCCCCTAAACCCTAAATCCTAAACCCCTAAACCCTAAATCCTAAACCCCTGAACCCTAAATCCTAAACCCTAAACCCCCAAAAACCCCCTCAGGTATGGATCTGTGACTCTGAGCCTTTGATGCATGCCTCACGGGGCTGAGTTGCCTTTTGGGCTTGGGATCCAAGGATAGAGGCTCTAGGCCAGTTTAGGCCTAGGGAAGTTCGTTTGAGACATCTCTTCGGGTGGGCGATATCGGAACCTGCATTCCAGAATTTAAGGTTGTGGGTTTAGGACTGATAGAGCTGAAAAGAGAAGCCGTACCACAAATTCTCGACTTCTCCTGCTCACGACAGTTGATCGGCGGGCTTGTTGAATAGAACGGATTCATAGTGCCTGTGTAAGTTTGATGGAGAGCCCGTATGGGGGGACGACATACTTAATATAGGGTTGTGGGGTGTAGTGGATTCGAGTGCAGTTATTTAGGGACTGTTCGAGGATATGCTATTTCTAACATCAAACCCTAAACCCTAAACCTTAAACCCTAAACCCTAAACCCAAAACGTTCCTGCACGCCCACCTGGAGGGCGGCCTTACCGCAAAGCCGGCATCTCGGAGAAAATCCAGAGCCGGCGTTGCTTCGTTTGAGGGGTCGCCATGCGTGAGACGTCGCGATGTCACGCTGAACATGGTAGTTTCTCGCCTCACCTCGGAGGATCCGGTGACTTCGTAGGGTTAGAGTTAAGGTAACTATACTTATACCTACTGATAAACCCCACTCAAGTGATTCAAAACCCGATTTGCCAAGTCGCATGAGCCTCCAACAAAGGATCCGGGGCCTGGGGATATAGCGTTTTAGGGCTGCAGGGTTTGAACCCTAAACCCCAAACCCTAAGCCCTAAACCCCAGACCCTGAGCCCTTAACCTTAAGCCCTAAACCCTAAACCCCAAACCCTAGGGTCGGGGCTTCGGGTTTAGATCACACGCCATCCCTAGGAACTACTTCCGAATAGAGGGCTTGCCAAAAGCCCGCTTGGAGCTGATCCCTACAGCCTGAACCTGAACCCGCCTCCCCGGAAAAACGCATGAAACCCAAAATAACTCAAACTCTCTGAACCCCTAAACCCTCTCTAAGTCTCTGAACCCCAAACCATGACGCCGAATCCTCCGCCCGTGCAGAGGCGAGAGGGGTCTACGAGGGTGGTTGTCAAAATTTCGGCCCCTTTGGAGTTCCTACGGCTCATGATGCAAATCCTGCCTTGCCCATAGGAATATACCATAATTCCCATAGTTTAGGGCCCTTAAGGGTCATGCAGGATTTATGTCATCAACAATAGGATTTAGGGCCTAGGGCTCAGGGTCGAGGGCGAAAAGAATATGTAGGGTGCCGTATGAAGAATAGAGGTTTTTTTATGGGGTTCCCCAAAGGGACCATGACTTGCACAGTTACCCAGCACCGTCAATCCGTGTTGACTTGAACTCGGCGGCGTGCCCGAACAAGAGCTTAGGATCTGGGAATTCCTTGTACGGTGTGCCTACAACACGCGTTTTTTTAAAGGGAGTTTAACCTGGAGGGGCGTTAGGGTTTGGGGCTGTTTGTGGGGGTCGGAAGAATCAGGTATGGTATATTATGCCCCAATTCCGTATTCTAAACATTCAGGGCCCTTAAATTAGGAGCCGCCCCTAGGCCCGAGACGCAGGATTTCATCCATGATCTTCTGGGTGTTGTCTGTTTTAGCATTAATGGTTGTTTTAGGGTTTTGTCTAGTTGCATAGGGTCTTCTACGGTGTTATCGGGTGTGCTTTGGGGTTCAGGGTTGAGTACGCTGAAAGTTTGGACCCGGTTTGGATCTGGGCTGCAGAAACTCCTCGGCCGCAGCCCCCCTGATTCAGGATCCCTTCTGAGGAACCAGAGAACCCAATACCCCTCAATCAAGGAATATACCTTAAATCATATCATAATATTAAGGACTCTATAATTTAAGGTACATTCCTTAATTAAGGGGTATCAGGTTCTCTGGGAAGTTGAACTTGACCAAAACTTGAAAGGGGACTTTCTGGTGTCTTGGTGCTTGTATCATACACCCTTCATTCTGAACCCCGCACCCGACCTGAAAGCGCAAAAGCTTGCCTGTCACAGGAACCCAAAGAACCCAATATCCCTTAATTAAGGAATATACCTGAAATCAGAATATTAAGGCCCCTATAATTTTAAGGTATACTCCATAACTAAGGCGTTTGGGTTCTCTGGGAACGATACAAGGAAACCACAATGAAGAGGTCATTTTTTGAGTTTCCAGGGTCCAGATCAACTCTACACCTGCGTCGTGCAACAGCAGCGCTCCACAACTGGGGTTTGCCCAGAGCACCCAATACCCTTTAATTATGGGGAAGAGATACCTTAAATTGTAGCGTTCCTTAAAAGGATCTATAAGGGTCTCTATAAGGGTTCTATAAAAGAATTAAGGATATATACCTGAAAGTATAGGGGCCGTAATATTATGATTTAAGGTCTATTCCTTAATTAAGGGATATTGGGTTCTCTGGGTAGTGTACTGAAGTCCTCGCAGCAAGTTCTCAGGGCCAAGGAAAGCCCAAAAAATCCGTGAGTCAAGCCGCCTTTGTCGGGGCACGCCGCCTTTTTTGCACAAGTTGGGCTGCTTCAGACAACCCTACCTGGAGCCGACAAAAATCTACCTTTTTAGGGTTCCTTGTTAGGGCTTCTATACATAATTCCTTAAGAAAGGGTAGGTCTTTTCGGCCTACACCCTAAACCCTAAGCCCTAAACCCTTAATTCCTTAAAGAAAGGTAGGTCTTTTCGGCCACAGGTGTCAGTTATTCAGAGAGAGAGCGGGGCGCTGGTGGGCCGCAAGCGGTTTGAGGCATTAAGGGCTTCGCGCCTCTGAGGGCCTAGTTACAGCCGTTGTACCTTAAACCCCACTAGGGTTCTATTAAGGTTTTTTTTTATTTTAGGGTTTGCGGCTTAAGGCTTAAGGACCAACTTATTATAAGGGTTTAATATAGGGGCCTTAGGAATTAGAATAGGGTTTTGGGGTCTACTATACCATAATTATAACTAACTAGGAACCCCCAAACCCTCGCTCGCTTTAGGGGTTAAGGGGTTTAGGGTTTTAGCATTCCAGGGGCAGGCCCGAAGCCCTCCAGAGAGACTAAAACAAACGGGTTTAGGGTTTAGGGTTTAGCCGGAATCAACCCCAAAACCCGATTCTACGATACTTGTGAAAAGGAGCTCCTAAAATGATATATGCAGTTATACTATATTTGTAACAAGGAGCCCCTAAAATAATGTTTAGGTAAGTGTTTAAACCTGAAACCCTAAACACCCCTAAACCCAACAACCGTTGTTCAGAATCCGGCACGGTTTAGGGTTTAGGGTATGGGGGGTAGGGCTTTGAGTTTAGGGTTTAGGGCTTGGGGTTTAGGGTTTAGGTATCCTGAAAAACTAAAGGCTAACCTTTGGGAGCATATTGGGATTATATAGGGGTTATAGTAGCCAAAAAGGTTAAAGGTTACCTACTCTACTACGAGCTCAATTAGACAAGTTTTTGGGTTCCTTGTCATAGTCACGCGATAATATACTCAAAAACCCTATGCTAAACATTGTTTTTTGGGTGTCTTGTCATAGTCATGCTATAGAATACCCCCAAACCCCATGCTAGCCATTATTTGTTTGGGTTCCTTGTCATAGTCACACCATAATATACCCCAAAACCCTATGCTAGCCATTTTTGCCCCTTTGTTAGAACCCATATTGTTGATGATATAAATCCTGCATTACCCATAATAAGGAATATACCATAATTCCCAGAATGTAGGGTCATATCATCAACAGTAGTAACCCTGGTAGGACCCTTTGAAGGAACCCAGTTGGCAACTGTCGGGGCCCCTCCTACCACGCTTGAATACCGGGCCACAACAGCCCTAACTAAGGGTTCATCCTAGATTTCTACTAAGCTAAACCCTAAACCCCTAAACCCTAAAACCCGAAGCCCCTAAACCCCTAAACTCCTAAACCCCTAAAGCCCTAAACCCTGAGGTTTTGGAGCTTTGCCGGTTCTGGACTTCAGAGTTCAGTTGCTTGATTCACGACTCAGAGACTCGAGGCAACCCTTTTGGCAAAGCCCTTTAGGGCTTTTAGGGTTCAGGGCTTTCGGTTTTAGGGCTTTTAGGGTTCAGGGCTTTTGGTTTTGGGGTTTGGGGTTCAGGGCTTTTAGTTTTAGGGCTTAGGGTTCAGGGCTTTTGGTTTTGGGGTTTAGGGTTCAGGGCTTTTGGTTTTAGGATTTAGGGTTCAGGGCTTTTGGTTTCAGGTTTGTTGGCTTCAGGGTTCTGAGTTTTCAGGTCATGGACCCGAGACGCAAGGTCTGGCTCACCAGCGGTCCCGGCACAGTCGCCTACAGCGCACGGAGTACAGACCCAGAGAACCTAATATGCCTTAATTAAGGAATATACCTTAAATCATAGTATTAAGGCCCCTATAATTTAAGGTCTATTCCTTAATTAAGGGGTATTGGGTTCTCTGGGGAGCGTCCTGAATTCTTGCATGCAGCGACGTCGCGGTCTCAACTGGGTCCCTGGGTCCAGTCTTTGAGCCATGCAAAATCAGAAGTGCTAGAAGTAACTGAGCCCTAAACCCTGTGAACATAGCGGGCCGGCGGAACTAGCAATCGTAATAACCTAGTCTATTAGTAACATGGTACTAAGATATTCAATCCCGTAAAGACCATTGACAACCCCCTTAGGCTCCCCCAAGAATATGGGTAGTTCCCTAAATTACGCTCCCTTTTCAGGTCACCAAAATAGCACGGCCACCCTTACTAAAAGGGGCCCCCAGAAGGGACCGTAATTTAGAAACCACCCATATCAGGGGGTTTCCGAAAATAGGGGACCCCAATATAGTACCCGGATCCTTATTATAAGGACCCCAAAATAAGGTACCCTAATTTCCGGAAACTCCCAGTTGTTGATCTCTATCTGAAGTCCTTACACAGAGGGGGGGCTTGGTGAATCCGGAAATCCGCAGTTCAACATCAACGGCCCCAAAAACCAAATCCAGCTACATAAGCCCCCAAACCCTAAACCCTAGATCCATAAACCCCTAAACCGCCAAACCCTAAACCCCTAAACCCCCAAACCCTAAACCCCTAAACCCGTAGAGCCGGACCTGTAGCAGGAGGCCATGTTTCTTTTTTTCCCGCATTTCCTGGTCCGGAGTGCGCAGAGGTCCTAGCCAAGCCACGGAGATCAGTTGCCAAGAATAGCTAAGGGGGTCCACACTATGAGCGTTACTAAAGGGCGTTATTATAGGGTGCTATAGAGTTTAAGGCTAAGGGGTGTATGGATTAGGGTTTTTGAGGTTAAGAAGTTTTGGGATTTAGGGCATGTAAACCCAGTGAGCTGCTAGAAATAAAAAGTTCATTACAGGTCCAGTTGGTGCATCTTTAGACAAGGGCTCTAGACCCTGAACCCGTCCTGACTAAGGGCATGTATATTGCGTTTATGCCAAGTTTTATACGAGCTGGAAGGGGGCTCTGTTCAAAATTGTCTGGATTTGCAGAGGGTTGGAAAGGCCTGGGGTTAAACCCTAAACCCTAAACCCTTTCAGTGTTTCGGGTTTACTCCACATCCTGAAACCAAAGGGCCCTAAACAGGAAAACCCTGAACTCTGAAACCAACAGGCTTTGCTTTTTTGTTTTTTGCGAGAGGATCGGAGTGCTGTATCGGTCTTAGGAACGGCAGGTTTTTTGTTCGTTCGAGTCTGAGGTTTAGGTTTTCATTATTTGCCGTGCGATGGTATGTCCCGTTAAAGTCCCTTGGCAAAAGAAAGTTTCAAGATCTCGATCCATATACCCAAAGCAAACTTTGCAGGGCACATGGGTAGTCCTCTAAACTAGGGTCCCTTTTATGGGGTTCCTGTTCATAAGGGTGCCGTACGATATAGGAGACTTAAGAAGGGGGACCCCTAATTTAGAGAACTACCCTTATAGTACCCTTATAGAAACCCTTATAGATCCCTTTAAGGACCCCAAACGGGGACCCCGAATTTAGAGAACTACCCACCTACCAGTTCCATGTTGTGGTTGTCCTTCAAACGATGGTGAGTAGCCTCCAGGTCTGTGAACTCGGGGCGCGATCGGAGCAGAAATTTCGACGCTGCATGTTTGTTTGTTTTGTCTGGGTGCTTTTTTACTGCTGTGGGTCTTGTTCGTTTTGCCGCTGGTGCAGGGGCGCGTTTTTTTTGGCTGCCGGTGCGGGGTGCAGTTTTTCGTTTTTGAAACCGGTGCAAGGGGGGCGCGACCCGACAGCAGAACCTTCCGCGCAAAGCCACCCCGCACCCACAGCAAAAACGCGCCTCCGAGCAAACAAAAACAAACGTGCGGCAAAAAAAGGAACGCGTCCCTGCACCCGCAGCAAAATTCATCCACAACAACAGCACAAACACTCTTGCCGATAAGGCCCCTGCAAGAAGGGCTTACGGCTTGACGGAGTTTGCATATCAGCTTTGAAGCTCAAGGCCAGCAATTGTCTCTCACTCCGTGGTCTTTGGACTTGTGTTTATTATGATTATAACCAAGAATTCAACACAGTGCTTTTGTATAGGTTCTAAAAGCGCGCAAGCCTCCCAGATGTGACGGCCGTTGCTTTGGAGCTCGTCGCGTTTAGTGGTCTAAGGTTTATTTTAGGGTTCGTGGTTTAAAATTAGGGTTTAGGGTTTTGAGTTTGGTTTACCCAGAGGGTCATGAGATGTAATAAGTGAGGTTATAAGTCGTAATTTTCACGTGCACGGTGGGTTCAACACCGATCGGCGCTAACTTTCAGGAGCATGGTGAGAGTTGGTGGTTTTAGCTTTTCTCGGCGAGTGATGCAACCAATGCAGTCCGGCACAGGAATTTTGGGTTTTAGTGGTTCAGACTTCAGAAGTTTCAGAAGGTTGAGAGTTGAGACCTTATAGGGCTTTGGAGATGGAGGGTTTTGGGCTTTGGGGTTTCGGTTTAGGGTGTTTTGGCTTTATAGTTTAGGGCCTAGGGCCTAAGGCCAGGGCCGCTGGGGCCTAGGGGTTAGTTTTTTTTTTGGCGGGGGGTAGTGATTTGTGGTTCAGACTTCAGA
>CAJNJA010031208.1:291-23850 GCA_905231915.1 Symbiodinium necroappetens
AATTCCTTTTTGGGATTGCCTTATAGGATCCTAAATATATATGGAACCTATGGGTATTCAAGCTTTGAAGTTTTCGTGGCTGGACGGTTTAGGGTTTCGCTTGCAGTCGCACTCTGTAAGTAAAACTGAAAAGTTAGATTACATGCTTTTGCCGTAACCCTGATCCAGCTGATTGGGTTTAGGGTTCATGGGTTTTAGGGTTTAAGGTTTAGGGGCACCTACAACTACACAGTGCTTGTCGTGGGGCCTGCCTTTTCCACCAGGGTCATCTTTCATGTGTGGCATAATGTGTACTTCTGTGGACGCATCGCTGATGGTGCCGTTTGGATCTTAGCGAGGCCCCATGTCAAAAGCAAAGCCCGGAACCACAAACCCCAAACCCTAAACCACATGCCCAAACCCGCCCATCCAGAGTCTAAACCTTGATTAAACCCGAAACTCTCAACGCAACAAAAACCTTGAACCCAAACACCCTAAACCCAAAATCCTGGACACAAAACCCTGACCCCCGAACCCCAAACCCAGACTGATGGATCTCGGGAGCTTATTGGGACCTGTCGGGGATGGGGGGATGGATCTGGGGTCGAGCAGCTTCACATCAGACTACAGTCTCCCCCGTGGTTCCTCTTAGGGTTTGGGTTTAGGTCTTAGGGTTCCTTTCTGGGATCCCCAGAAGGCTAGGAGTATAAATGATATAGCGGCATTGATAATTAGAATAGGGTTTTGGTGCATAGTACATAATTATGTACCCCTCGAACCTCCTCCCCGTCACTGGAAACTTCGAGCAAGCCTGACAGGGTGCGAGGGGCGAATTGTTTGTTGGGAACCCTTGCTTCTCGTCGAGCGGCCGGCACAGGCCGCGAGGACTCACAACCCGACACCCTGCAAGCCCACTAAAATATATGTCGCTCAGGCTGCGCCACTGTGGTGTCAGCTACTGCTTGCAGGATCACAAGTGCCAGAGCCCATGCTGACCTTCGATGGATGGCCTGGAAAACGGTTTCGGCTTGGCTTTGGCTGCTGGAGACCGCTCTGCATCTTGGCCCACCTGAAAATCTTCTTCCTGGTCCGCATCTTCGTCAATGGTTTCGTCTGGCTCCACAATGGGAACTTGAGCAGTGAAACTGCAGGTCTTACGTGGTGCCTTGACCAACATGACGCAAGCGCGCGATAAGTATATTGCAAAGTACAAAGCGCACCCACCGCTCGCACTCTGTATACACACCCTAAACCCTAAAGCCTAAACCTTCAACCCTAAACCCAGGCACAGAAATGTGTTGGCACCGTAACCAGCGACGCTGGACCCTAAACTCCCACATGCGAATTGGGTTTGGGTGTAGGGTTTACGGTTCGGGGTTCAGGGTTTAGGGGTTTAGGGTTTGGGGTTCAGGGTTTAGGGGAGAGCTTAAGGTGCCCTACTTTAAACCGCCCCTTCTGTATGTGACTGAAGATGCTGCTTCCTATTGAAGTAGGTATGCAGGGAATGCAGGGAAGACGCTTCTTGTATACGGACGTGCCTGCATAAACCTTACACCCGAAACCCTTAGTTGAATAATTGGCCGAGAACATGTCTACATTAAACCACCTGAAGCACTAAGATGCAATGGCAAGGTTCCAGGAACACCAGCAACTTCCGGCGAAAGAGCAGCCGAATAGTTTGCCAAAAAACGAGGACCAGAAAAAATGTGATGTGGCCGAAGATAACCTGTAAGGGACAGGATCGGGCTTGAGGCTTGATGACTTCGCTTCTAGGATGTCCCCGTGTTGTTGCAGGCTCCCTAAACCCTAAGCCCTAAACCCATACTGGAAAAAAAGGAACTTCCAGACATGTCGGAGTTGAGAGTTTACAGCAGGTCGTAATAAGGACCCTGTAATAAGGCCTGTTTGAGAAAGTATGGTCCCCGAACTCCGGTTCAGGGTTTAGGGTTTAGGCTTCCCTATAGTAAACCCCGAAAAGTTGGAAACCGGATTAAGGACAATTAGTGCTGGGAGTCCCTATGTATTACTCTTCAGGATTGAGGCTAGTGGGTTTCCAACTTTTGGGCTTCTACTGTAACCCCTTCCCCCATAGACCCGCCCTTAAGGGTCCCTCTGAGTAGGTGTTTTGACCTGGAGTCGGCTTTTTAAAAGGCTCACGGATTGAACGACTATCTTGCTTTGCCTGACGGCTTTGGCGATTCCAAAAAGGGTCCAGGGATAGTAGGGATTCAAGCCTCAAATTCCATACTCCGAAGGGTTCTTGGCATCTAAAACCCTACTGTTTGAATACTTGGAGCCTCTGGGATTATGTACTGTATACAAGGACTCTTCGGTCTTCGAAACTACCATGACGATGTGCAACTCCGGCTGTGATGGCATCTTGTTTCCTTGAACTCTGCGTTCATATGCGCTTGTGACCATAGCTCAACATGGGCCAGAAGTTTTGTATCACATGGTCTTCAAGCCACAGCCAGTGAAATGCCGGTCCTGCTAACAATAATCCTGGAAATGAGAAGTAATAGAAATTCCCGCTATTTATTCTGAACATGAAACAACAGCCAGAACCGTGAGACACCCCTACGCCTCCTTGTAACCAAGACCACCCTCCTTTATAGACCCCTAAACCCCTAAACGACTGAACCCCTATAAACCGTAGATCCGGAAGCCTAAAGCCTAAACTATAAACTCCAAGACCCCTAAACCATAGACCCTCAAGCCCTCAGCCCTAAACGGTAACCCACTGAGAAGTGCTCTTTTCCCAGCGTAGCCAAAGTCAAAAGGAAACCACAAGTGGGGAGTTTAGGGTATATAGGGCTTCTATAAGGCTTCTATAAGGTATATAGACCTTCTATAATGCTCCTATAACGGTAACTAACCACCTGAAAATGTCCTGGCCAAAGAGCCGTCCACATCTCATCTGGGAGGATCTGGCCTGCTCGCAATACCTTGGCGAGCCAGAGCTCGGCTTTTCAGGAACAAGGCACTTGGAAAGAAATACCCTAAACCCTAAACCCCAAACCTCTAAACCCTACACCCCTAACCCCTAAACCCCTAAACCCTAAACCCTAAAGGCTAAACCCTAAAGGCTAAAGGCTAAGGGTTGGGATGCGCATGTGACTCTTCGCAAACTGCAGGTCTTAGCATTTAGGGCTTGGAGTTATGGGCTTACGGTCCGGTTTAGGGTTTAGGGTTTAGGGTTTAGGGTTTAGGGGCTCAACCCTACTGTGAACTCGAAACCCTGGTACTGGCCCCATAAGGTAACAGTCTAATTGTGGGGTTTAGGGTTTAAGGTTTAGGGTTTAAGGTTTAGGGTGAACTCGAAACCCTGGGTACTGGCCGCATACAGTAACAGTCTATAATAGGGCTACTATTAAGGGCCTTATATATCCATATTAGGAATATTGCTCAACTGTTCCCCCTCAAGCTATCAAAGCTGCCGAACACAAAGCCCCACGCCCTAAACCCTAACATGTTTGGGACATTTTTGGGTTTCAGTGATCTTGCCAGAAACCCCATAAAATCATCACAGCTTAACTCTCTTACGCACACATACATCTCTGCACCTATATACGTACATTTAATGTTTGCATAGTATATATATATATATATTCATATACACACATACATATACATATCTATGGGTGTCTGCATGAATCTATACATATATACATTATGCATGTGTTTGTACACGGATCTATAGTTATATACATATAGATACATATCAAAGGAGCCAATCCATCCTCTGCGGGTTGTTGAGGACGTCGGGTCGACAGTCGACTCGGTTTAGGGTCTCGGGTTTCGGTTTAGGGCCGGGTTTGGGATTATGGGTTGAGGGTTGTTTAGGGTTTAGGATTTAGGGGTTGAGGGAGGATCGTGGGGCTTAGTAGCTGATAATGAGGTTCATTGGGGGCCCTGATCGGGGTCATGAGGAATTACAAGGGTAGTTCACTCACTTATAATCGCATCTTATAACCCTAGATACTAAGCCATCCTGTCAGTATCCCTAAGGGTCCATGTACTTCTTTAGTATATACTCTGGCCTTAAAGTAGTCCCTATATAAGTACTTTGGGGCCAGTGTATGCACTATATAGGTACATGGACCCTTAGGGTATCGTTCCCGAAACACTCTGAACCTCCGATGGACAAGCGCGACATTGCACAGCAAGCGTCCCCTACCATAGCACTGACGGCCAAAGAAGCCAAAAAAGCAGCCTCAAGGTTCAAGGTTTAGGGTTTAGGGTTTAGAGTTTAGGGTTTAGGGCTTAAGGCTTAGAGTTTAGGGTTTAGGGTTTAAGGCTTGGGGTTTGGAGTTTAGGGCCTTTAGGGTTTGGGATTTAGGTTTTAGGGCTTAGGGTTTTAGGGTTTTAGGGCTTTAGGGTTTAAGGCTTCGGGCTTCGGAGGAGTCTTCCAGTTGCTACTACAGTTCACGGTTGTTCACAGAAAAGAGATCAGGGGTTTAAGGTTTAGGGTTTAGGGTGCATCAGGCAAGAAACCACGGCTTAGGGTTTAGGGTTTAGGCTTTAGAACCCCCTGTTTGAAAGAGCCTAATCCAACAACAACTGAACCTACTTGGAAAAAGATTCAGGATGCCGCGAATATGATCGCAGCATGGGTTGTAGAGAACTCTTATAGAACACTGACACTTGCTCAAAGTTACGGCAGTGTGCTGTAGGACACGCCAGTTTTTTAGGTCCCTTTGACCTACCACCCTAGAATCCCTGAACCCTTAGGCTTATGAACCCCCAAAGCCCAAAGCTATGCAACCCCAAACAGTCAATACAACCCTTCTGAACCCCCGAATGCGGTTAAAACTCTAAACCCTAAACCAGAAATCAACACGTCTAGGGTTTCAGGGTTCAGGGTTTAGGGTTTAGGGTTTTGGGGTTTCAGGGTTCAGGGTTTAGGGCGCCTTGCCTTTCTAGGTTTAAATCCAAAAGGATCCTAAGTAGCAATAAGAGGATTACTTACCCAAACCATAATCCTAATCCCTACTATCGAAATCCTACGTTCTAAATACTACGTAGGTACTTTGAGTTCTTTGGGAGATGCCAAAGGAACGGACTTGCGAGAGGCTGTACCAAACAAACAAATCACTCTCGGAGGTCTCAGATGTTGTAGGGTTTAGGCTCCCTCCCACACCCTGAACCCTACCTTAACCCCCAAGAACCTACCTTTTTAAGGACTTATATAAAGAAATTATAATAAGGAACCCTAAAAGGTAGGTTCTTTGGGGTTAAGGTAAACCCTAGACCCTAAACCCTACAAGACCCTGGAACGCCAAACCCCTTCACCCCAAAGCCCCAAAATCAAGACATCAGCCTAAACCCCAAGTCCTTTAGATAAGTCCCAAAAGCCTCAAACTACTCAGCATCGAAAGCCTCAAAAGAAACTAAACCCTAAACTCAACAATCAACCTAACCATAGGCTCCATAGTGGTTCCTCTTTGTGGTTCATATTTAGGATCCTATAAGGTAATCCCAAAAAGGAACTACAATGGAGCCTATGCCTACCCTAACCCTAAACCCTAAACCCTAAAACCCTAAACCCTAAAACCCCAAAACCCTAAACCCCTAAACCCTAGCCCCGAAACTTAAACCACAAACCCCTAAACCCTAGCCCGTAAACTTTAAACCTTAAACCCCTAAATCCTGACCCCTAGCCCCCAAGCCTTTAATCCTTAAACCCCTAGACCCTAACCCCCTAAACCTCTAACCCCCTAAACCCTAGCCCCTAAACTTTAAACCCTAAACCCCTAAACCTCTAACCCCCTAAACTCTAGCCCCTAAACTTTAAACCCTAAACCTCTAACCCCCTAAACTTTAAACCCCTAAACCCCTAAACCCTAAACGCAGACAAGAAGAAAAGAAACGAGGCGAGCGATGAGTCCGATCCTTTGATGCAGCGACTCTCGAAGTTGGAGAGGACGATGACGTTGCTGTGGTTGGTTGAGGGCTCATAGAGTTTGGGGTTTAGGGAGTAGGGCTTGGGGTTTAGGGTTTTAGGGTTTAGGGTTGTAGGGGTTTGAGGTTTATAGGGTTTAGGGTTCAAGTTTATGTCTTGCGTTGTGTTGTTGAGGTAGGTGTCTTTGACACGTGTAGGGCTTTTAAGCGTTCGTGACAACTGAAGGGCTCTGGGTTTGCAATGCGCTGGAGGGGGGGAGCAGGTAAGAGCTTGTCTCTGTTCATACGGTTGGTGGTATAAATCTTGCATTACCCATAACAAGGAATAGACAATATAATTCCCATCGTTTAGGGTCCTTAACGTAATGCAGGATTTATATCATCAATCAACCGTAGGGCTCTTTGGGTTTGTGTAGGGTTGCCGGCTTTCAGGGTTTTGGCTTCAGGGCAGGCTGCCTTAAGCCCTGAACCCCAAACCCTGGACCCTCTAAGGATTCGACTACACTTGGGGGCCCTGGGGGTCTACATTACCCTAAGGGTCCATGTGCCCAAATAGTATATTAATATACTTTGGCCCCAAAGTACCTACATAGGGCCTACTTTAAAGGCCAAAGTATATACTATTGGGGCCCTAAGCCCTAAACCCTAAACCGTAAACCCTAAACCTTGGGGCTAGGGCCCCGTATCTTCTGTATCTAAGTGGCTCTGTTCAGCCCTCAACTAGAGCCACTCCGGGCTTACTGTCGCAGACTGAGAGTCCCAGCAGCATCGCAGTTAGCAGCCTTTTTTTGGGCAGAATCGCTAGCCGATGATTCAGGCTCCTACCCGTAGGCTCCTTAGTAGTTCCTGTTTGTGGATTACCTTATAGGATCCTAAATATAAACCACAAAAAAGGAACTTCTAAGGAGCCTATGGGTATCGCAAAGTCAAGCCAACGAAGCGGGAGTTCTTTTACCCCTCCCCCCCACTAGCCCTGAAAACCTCAAAACTTCCATCCGCAAAGGCCTCGGCCCCAGACCGCTACAAAGTCCCGAAGAGCCCTTATGAGCGTAGACACCAAAGCAGTGCAGGACTTTCTCCTGTGAGGTTCGGTGACCGTTGGCAATGCCTCCGGAGCTTGTAAGAGCCTCCTAAGGCCCTTGCAGAGAGCGATAAGAAGGACGGTTCATCACGGGGTTCAATGCGATAAAGGCTCACTTCTGGTTTTGGTTACGCTATGTGCCCAAGATAGTTGGGTACCTAGGGTAGTAGTAGTTGTAGCTAAGAGTTTGGCTGGTCATGTCGAGTCCGAAGGGCTACTGAATTCGTCCGTGGGCGAACTGTGAACTGGTTGAGTTTGTACCTCTGATCTACACTGGGGACGCTCAAACCCTGTTTCGTTGTTGAGGGAGAGCTTTGCTTACCGAGTGAAGCCGAATGCAGAGGACTATCCAAGCGACCGTAGCACAGGTTTGAAGACATGGCGAAGCCGCGAACAAACAGCAGACCCAAATCGCTTTAAACGTCCGCAAACCCTAAAGCCCTAAACCTCAAAACCCTATATTAAACCCATCATGATGATGGGTTGTCGTCTAGGCGACCCCCCAAATTCAGCAATAATTACCCTTTTGACACCACGACCAGAAAGCCCAGAGCCGAAGGAATGATCCTGAATTGAAGGGTTTCCTAGGTAGGCCTTTGGGATATTTTATGTTTTCCCTTATTTGGGCTTAAGAAGACCCTATTTACTGATATTTTTCAGAGGCTTTGAAGGGCCAACCAGGTTTCGGAGGCTCTGATATTCTTTAAATCCCCACCCCCTGCGGTAAGCTCTTACGATTCAGGGCTGTGGGTTTAGGGTTTAGAGGTGCTTTGGGCTAGCATCCCGGAGATACGTCGTTCGAGATCAACAATTGATCTTCGACCCACGGCTCCTCCGTGTCACCGTGTCACAGAAAAGCGTCTTGAGGGTTCTTGCGTGTTCATTGGATCTTTAAAGCCAAGTTGCATGATATTTCGGGGCGCCTTATAAGTTGTAAACCCTACCCATAGGCTCCATAGTAGTTCCTTTTTGGGATTACCTTACAGGATCCTAAACATAGACCACAAGCAGGAACTACTATGGAGCCTACGGGTAAAGCCAAAAACCCTATGAGGGTTCTTTATGGAAACTGATATAAGGGCATGAAAGGCAAGGCCTGATCTCCCATCCTCGGCCCCAAAGGTTAGTACAGAGGAAACCCCCCGTGCAGGCCTCAGAATTCTGTACGTATATGTGGGTAGTTCTCTAAGTTCCGGTCGCCTTTTTGGAGTACCCGAAATAGTACGGCACCCTTAATATTAATGAAAAAATGGATCCCACAAGGGGACCTTGGTTTAGAGAACTACCTATGTATCAATGTGCATATATGCAATCTTGTTATTTTCCTCAGTCTCGTCAATACTATCAATAGATTATTATGGTGACTAAACCCGATCGTGATCTGGCTAAACAGCTCTGGGACATTTTCTTGGTTTTAAACTCTAAACTCTAAAGCCCTCGAATAGAGGTTGTTTAATAGGGATCCTCAAAAGATGTTTATTTCTACGATTGGGTCCTGGTACCACGCGGACTTGAATGCTTTGTAGCATTATTTGTCAGGGTTCTATGCTACGCTCATATATATATATATGATTACTTACACACACACATACATACATACATACATACATACATACATACATACATACATACATACATATCCATATACGTGTGTAATTGTGTGCATATATATATGCATGTGTGTATATATTGACATATGTATACATATACACATATATGTATATATATATGCATATGTACATATACATACGTGTTTATGTATTTATCTATCTATCTATCTATCTATCTATCTATCTATATACATATATACACCTCAGAAGAATCTAGATTCATCCTTTGGGCTTCTATACTACATGCAATCTCGGGGCCATGGAGCCTTCTAGTCTAGCTGCAAGTGTTTCTTTGTGTCTTCCCGCAAGATGCACGGTTTAGGGTTTAGGAGTGTAGGTTTAGGGTTTAGGAGTTTAGGGTTTAGGAGTGTAGGTTTAGGGTTTAGGAGTTTAGGGTTTAGGGTCTAGGGCATTAGGGTTTCGGGTGTCGGTTTCATCAGGTGCCAGGAGATCTACTCTTGCTCTGTTAGCACTGTGCAACCATCCGCGGAGCCTTTCAGCTGCTCCTGCTCGCTGTAGGGCCCTTGGAAACTCCGCACGAAGAGCTCGCACACGCATTCTCAAACATACATGCACTCAGCCACAAGCAAAACGTGCGTTGCAGTATCTCAGTTAAGGGTTAGCTGGCCCCAAGCGTCCAAAGCGTCATGCTCACAGCAACACTCACTTCGGATAACTACGATACTTCTTGAGTACTTACTCTAAGCCCATCTAGACCCTGCACCTATACCCACCCGCACTTGACCCCATAGGCTGAGGCTGTCGAAGCGGCCCGGAGTTCAGCTCTCATGAAAAGCCGAAGAAGCACAGAACCCCAGCCCCAGTTCCTCAAATCTCAACGAACCCGGAACCCTAAACCCTAAACCCTCAATCTCAACGCACCCCGAAGCTTCGAAGCCGAAGCCATGAATCTTGGCCCCGATGCTGGGGTAGAGCTCTACGACTTTCCGACAGGCGCTTCGATGTCGGTGGTCCCCTTTCGGGAGGGCTTTAAGGTTGTGCCTCCAGGCCTTGGGGGATTTGGTGGTTTAGGGTGACTTTAGGGGTTTCGGGTTTAGGGTATACCTGTGACCCCAAACCCTACAAAATAGTAGGTTATGACTCCGTAGATAGACGGCAGTTTCCCTAAAACGGTAGGTTTTTGGATTCCCAGGTAGGGTTTGGGTACAGTAACATCCCTCCGTCAGCTCTAAACCAGCCCAAACCCTCAACCCGAACGCGCTGCATGGTGTTAGGCATCGCCCCAGAAGCTTCGATAGCTTTTGGTTTGCACGGCATGATTTGCTACGCTTGAGGCCAGTGTCTGATTGAACAGCAACGCTCTTCCTTGATGAGCTTATAATATCAAGATTCCCTTTGTAAGCCTCATGTTGGGAATGGAGTTGTTTCGTCAGTTTCTACATTGCACTTGCTACTCGGCCGGTTCTGTTCTGCTTAAAGCCCCTAAGTCCCTAAACGATTAGGTTTCACCCCAGGGGTCCGGATGCATAGTCGGGACCCCCCGTAATTAGGACTTCTGAGACCACAAGCCAAAAACCTCCTAAGCCCCAAACCCTTAAACCCTAATCTTTGAAAGGGCTGTCCCAGGAGATTTCGGACCCTCTCCTTAGTTCCCCAATACCCGACCTTTAAACTTTTTGGGTTCTTATAAGATAGTAGAAATCTGAAAATTTGACCTTGTATTTCCCTGGCCTATTGGGGAAGTAAGTCTCAAGGAAGCGAGGATGCTTGGGTGATCCTCGAACCCCAAGAGCAGACTCAACGCTAAGTGCCCCAAGGACCCGGAAACCCGATCCGCCCGCCCGCCGCTTCGCTGAACACACGATAGCCTTGTCGAGCTTTCTAAGAAAGGATTCTAATGAGATCTGAGGACGGGAGACTCCCCTCGCTCTGACCTGAGCTCGTTGAGGGTTTTAGTGTTTAGGGTTTAGGGATTTAGGGTTTAGGGGTTTAGGGGTTTAGGGTTTAGGGATTTATGAGCCCGTGGCAGTGAGCGAGACAGTCTGTGAAATTACTCGAAGTCAAGAGCGCCCGCGCCGTGCCGGCTTTGCCGGGGACGTTTGGCCACCTGGTGTGACTGGGGCGGGCCCAAGCAAACACCCTCGAAGCAAAAGGGGGTAACGTCTCCTGCGAGTTTGCACAAGGCGGAGCGTCGGCACTTGCTACCGGGCTGCATGGCACTTAAACCCTTCAACCCTAAACCCTAAACCCTAATTTAAACCCCAAACACGGCGGAATTCCCCCTTTGCTGCAGGACGCGGCTTCCGCGCGCTGAGGCCCATTCAAAAGGGCGAGGTCTACCTGAAGGCAGAGAACAGAGTTGGGGACTTCTGGCTCGCGGGTTTAAGCTAAGTAAGGGTAGAAGAGAGCTTATGCTTTGGGGTTTTCGGATGTGTGTGTGTGTGTGTGTGGGTGGGTGGGTGGGTGGGTGGGTGGGTGGGTGGGTGAGTTGGTTTATTCGTTTCGGGTTTTCAGGATTTAGAGGGCTATGGACCTTCGGGATCGGATTTTTGGTCCCTTCAGCATACGCTGTAAATTCAAACAGCAGACCCCCGAAAGCCTATTTCTGGATTCTAAAGTCATTATCGCCCCTCACGCCCCGAAATTGGCCCCCCAAGTTCTGGCCTAGGGTCTCTATGCTCGGGCTTGAAGCAGTTGTTCATGGGTCCCTGCAATACACTGTAAGGTCTAGCTACCACCACGCCCTGCAGACCCTTTATTATGGCCTCTGGTAGTAGCTTATGACCCCCTTCTGCTGCTGTTGCATTTGTCATCCTTTCACCCCATGCCATCCGCGACCACAAACCAGACTGAACAGAACAATGTTCTGGCTGTGAGAGCCGTAGGGTAGGGCCCAACTCACAGCATGATTGTGTCATCATTGCTCCGATGTGGCGCCTGCAAATTAGCATACGTACGCTTCCGCGACGCGCTTCGAGACGCCCATACTGTGCGAATGAAAAGCCCAGGAATGCCTGTCAACAACGGCTATAACTCTTCCTGTGATCATGCGGTAAGACCTTTGTGAAATATTTGCAAGAGTCGCCTAAACTCCTAAACCCTGAAACCCTAAACCCTAAAACCCAAAACCGTAAAACCCTAAACCCTAAAACCCTAAACCCCAAAAAGCTTTTGAAGGTGCCCTGGGAGAAGTGCTGGTCAGCCGATATTGCACGGCAGCGGTTCGAGGCGAATTTGTTTCAATGTCTGATAGGTTGGAGGGATCCTTTGAAGGTTTAGGGCTTAGGGGTTTGGGGTTTTGGGTTTGGGGTTTTGGGTTTCGGGTTTTGGGTTTTAGGGTTTAGGGTTTAGGATTAAAGGTCTAGGGTTTAGGGTTGAGGGTGTTGCTGTCAAGGGATTTATAAAGCTGTGTAGGATTACCTTCATGCTTGGGGTAGGGTTTTGGGTTACAACCTGTGATCAACAGATCAAGGAATTTCAAGGAATAGCTACATTCTGTTTTTTTGTGTTTTTCCCCCGGCTGGCTGAACATAGAAAGTCTGTGGCGGAGGAAGGAAGCAGAACAAGCAAACGAGCCTCAACCCAGACCCGACACATGATTGTGCATACACGCTGTCAAACGAAGCCTTTGGCCTCAAACTGTGTTAGACGCAGGGCGTAGGGTTTAGGACCCTGAAACCATAAGCTTAGCGCCGAAGACTGGAAGTAATCCTAAACAGGTAGCTGGAAATAGAACCTTTAGAGGAATAAACCCAGAAGAGTAATTACCCTGCCAGAACCCTTGGGATCCTGAATCGCACGCTACAAAACCCGAACCCTACCTCAAAACCCCTTAACCTTATAACCCTGTTGAGCGCATGATCGTCCAGGAGTTGGGACGACTGGAAGGTTTGGCATCGCCGGACGAGGATGTTAGTTTTTGTTTGGGCCTCGCTTCGATTTGGGCTTTAGGTTTCGTAGCATTTTGGGGTCAGAATTTTCCGGGTTTTTGGTTTAGAATTAAGGTGTCTTAGGTTTAGGGCGGCCAATTCAGTCCAGCAGTCCTGCGATCCAATGCGGCTCTAAAAAAACATTGGGTTTATAGGGTTTAGGGTTTAAAAGGGGTTTAGGGTTTAGGGTTTTTTAATCGTTTCAGAGGCCTCGAGCTGTATTTCAATGTCGGGCTGTATGACTCGAAGACTGACTTCAGAGCTTACGTCGTCAAGAGTTTGCACACGCAGGAGACACCAGAACGGATGTGTTGAGCGAAGAAGTTTGAAGACGTCAGACATCGTTTCTTTTTTTTCCCGGTGTTTGGCCTCCAGTAAAGAAGTGTCCCGATGCTTCCCTATAGTCTGTAGGCCCGCATAGAGCTTTTTAGGAACACGAGCAGAACGACAGCTTGAACTCTGGAACCATCTGCAAGCCGAATGTATGCGGGCAGAGTGTTACCTACAGGATTCTTGATACCTTTCACTTGCGAATCACATGTGAAGCAACGTAAGGCTTCGGGTTTCGAGCATTTCCACGTGAAGCATGTCGATTGCCTTGGAAGTCGCACTGCTCAGTGGCAAAACAGCTACTGTGCAAGCAAGCCTGGACGAAACTGTGGAGACGCTGACAGAAAGGGCACAGATCGCACTCGGAGTCGGAAAAGGGCGGTTGCTGGACTCCTTTGGAGTCGTTCTAGACGGGTGCCTGGACACAAAGACTTCCCGGATACAGAACGGAGACACGCTGACCTTGCAAGTAAATGGAGTTCAAATTCAGTCCACTCATTTTGCCTTCGCTGCCGTTCTCGGCGATGGATCTGTGGTGACCTGGGGTGATGGTAGATATGGTGGCGACAGCGGTGCTGTGCAGGGCCAGCTAAAGAATGTGCAGCAGATCCAAGCAACTCGCGGCGCTTTTGCTGCGGTTCTTGCGAATGGATCCGTAGTGACTTGGGGTAGTGCTGGTTTTGGTGGCGACAGTACTGCTGTGCAGGACCAGCTGAGGACTGTGCAGCAGATCCAAGCCGCTGCCACCGCTTTTGCTGCCGTTCTTGCGGATGGATCGGTTGTGTCCTGGGGTGATGCTCTCTTTGGAGGCGAGAGCAATGCGGTGCAGGGCCGGTTGGAGACTGCACAGCAGGTCTAAGCCACTGGCAGTGCTTTTGCAGCTATTCTCGGCGACGGATCGGTTGTGACCTGGGGTGATGCTCTCTTGGGAGGCGAGAGCAGTGCTGTGCAGGGTCAGCTGAACAACGTACAGCAGGTCCAGGCCTCTGGCAGTGTTTTTGCTGCTATTCTTGGTGATGGATCGGTTGTGACTTGGGGAAAGCCTGGCACTGGTGGTAACTGCAGTGTTGTCCAGAGTCAGCTGAAGAATGTGCAGCAGATACAAGCATCTCGCGGCGCTTTTGCAGCTATTCTTGGCGATGGATCTGTCGTGACCTGGGGTCTTGATGGCTATGGTGGCGACAGTAGTGCAGTGCAGGACCAGCTGAACACTGTGCAGCAGGTCCAAGCCTCTGACCGTGCTTTTGCCGCGGTTCTTGGCGACGGATCTGTGGTGACCTGGGGTGATGCTCACTGGGGTGGCGACAGCAGTGCTGTGCAGGTTGCGCTGAAGAATGTGCAGCAGATCCAAGCTGCTGCCGCCGCTTTTGCTGCCATTCTTGGCGACGGATCCGTTGTGACCTGGGGGAATGCTGCCTTGGGTGGCGACAGTAGTGCTGTGCAGGGTCAGCTGAAGACTGTGCAGCATGTCCACGCCAGTGGCGGAGCGTTTGCAGCTATTCTTGGCGATGGATCTGTGGTGACATGGGGTCAAGCTAAGCGAGGTGGCGATAGCAGTGCTGTGCAGGCTCAGCTGAAGACTGTTCAGCAGATCCAAGCCTCCGGCGGTGCTTTTGCAGCCATTCTAGGCGATGGATCCGTTGTGACCTGGGGTGCTGTTGACAGTGGTGGCGACAGCAGTGCAGTGCAGGACCAGCTAATGACTGTTTGATAGAGGTGGCTTTGGTGAGCAGTACAACCAAAGGTTTGCAGATGCACCTGCTAAGACAAGGGTTTTGCAACATCTCAGGGTCCCACGACCATCCCTTAACCGAAAGGCACCCGAACCTACAACTTGCAACTCGCAAAAATTCGAAAAGCCTGTAATGCACCCCAAACTCGAGAGACAGAACCCCGCCAACTGAACACGACCGACTCGACTGTTTCGAGATTTTGCTCAACAAAGCTATGCCAAGCATGTCCACTTAAAGGGTTGCATGTATCCTTGGATCGGATGTACCAGGTGCAGCGCCCCCCCCCCCNNCTACACCATGAATGCTAAACCCTAAGTAAGCCCTCGCAATGTTCAACTTCTTGGGACCGCGGAAATGCAAGAAACGATGCGAGCATATACGAGCACTGCTCATAGTTTGCCCTTATACTGTTCAGGGTTTAGGGTTGTGGTTTGGGCCTTTCGGGTATCATGAATATCCCTTGTGTTCAGCACTCCCATTCACCCCTTCACAAGGAATCGCTGCGCAAGCACCTGTCAGACCTTCGAAGCCTCTATAGAGCTCTCTTCCAGGAGCCCAGAAGCACGATAAACCTTGAAACCCGCAAATCCCAAGCACAAAGCCTGAAAAACACACCCAAAATCCTAGAATGTTCTAAAACCTGAACCCTAAACCTCAAAACCCCCCAAACCCTAGACTGTTCTAAAACCTTCAACCCGAAGCCGGAGAGCCCCAAAGCCTAGGAAACCCCTAGACTCCAAAAACCCGAGAAAAAATTCTATAAACCCGTTATAGAGCCCTATAAGCCCTATAACACTCTAGCCTCTAGATCAAGCCCTCAAGGCTAATTAAGACAATGAAAAGCACCCTAAACCCTAAACCCTAACCCTAACCCCTCACCCTAAACCCTAAAAGCACTTTTGGGAGGATGCCATGGCTTTGCACCTCCTCCTGGAGCGGGCAAAAGCAGACTCAGGCCTGGCGGTGGCTTGGTTGTGGGTGTGTTGGTTGTTAAGGTTTATAGGGTTTAGGGCTTTTTGGGATTAGGGTTCAGGGTTTAGGGTTTAGGGTTTTGGGTTTGGGGTTTAGGGTTTAGGGTTCGGTTTTTGGGGTTAAGGGTTTAGGGTTTGGGTTTTTTTGGGTTTAGGGTTTAGGGTTCGGGTTTTGGGTTTTAGGGTTTAGGGCTTTTTGGGGTTTAGGGTTTGGGGTTTAGGGTTCAGGGTTTGGGGTTTAGGGTTTTAGGGTTTAGGGTGCAGGTTTAGGGTTTAGGGCTTTTTGGGTCTCTATTTTTTTGTGTTTTTTGTTTGCGGGGTTTGGTCGCGTATTTTTTTGGACAGGGTCTTATGTGGTTCTAGAAGGCGTTCTGTAGAGCTCTACAGGGGTTCTACAGTGTTCTTCAAAGGGTTACTCACTGGGCTCTTGGTCACTTCGGGGTTCTTTAAAGGATTCTACAAGGGTTTGGGGTTCAGAGTTTAGGGTTCAGCTGGTTCAGTGAGCAGTAAAGAACAAACCCATAAAACGAGCACCTACCCTACCACTATATGGGAAGCTGCAAAGCCACAGTCCCTGATAGACAAGACTCAATACTGTTGGGAGGTTCGGACACGTGGAACTCAAGTAAGCCACCTGGAACACAACATTTACCTAACCTACCCCAAAAACTATGCTTCGGAACTTTTGTGTGGGTTACAAGTCGAGTATTAATTCGGTTAGCCATAAGTACTCTACCCGAAACCTCCAGATGTGCCTTTAAACCCTGCTCAATGCATCAGCCGATATAGCAAGTGAGGAAACAAGTACCTTTTTCGAGTCATAACTGTAGGCTCGCGATCCTCTGAGTACGGCTTGCCGGCGGATTCTCCGGACCTCCAACAACAACAACAACAGCAGCAACAGCAACAGCAACAGCAACAGCAACAGCAACAGCAGCAACAGCAACAACAGCAACAGCAGCAACAGCACCAACAGCACCAACAACAACAACAACAACAGCAACAGCAACAACAACGACAACAACAACAACAACTACTACTACTACTGCTGCTGCTGCTGCTGCTACTACTACTACTACCACCACTACTACTTGCCACAACTTTCCACTACTGCTGCCTTTGGCCCTGTCACTGCCGCTGCCGTTGCCCCGGTCACTGACACTGCCACTGCCACTGCCACTCCCACTGCTGCTGCTGTTGCTGCTATTGCTACCAGCTCTACTACCACCAAACTTGCCGTTTCAGGGTGGAATGCCGAGCACATACGGGCCTTACCGAGGACCCATTGTGCAGAACTCGGATTCTATAGGGTTCTTTTGTATGGTTTTCATGGGATTCACGTTTTCGCTTGTTTATAAGGGTTTGGTAGGGTACAGATGGTGCTTTACGGGCTTGGATGTGGGTTCATGTTGAGTTGGATTTCTAGAGGCTCTTCTGGTTTTTCCTTTGCTCCTGAGGAAACCGCCACACTAAGTCGATGTGATGAAATGGTGTTTGCCGAGCGTAACAGCGAGCCCTGGCGTCTAGCTTTTCTGTTTTCACACTGTACACACGACATGCTACATGTCCTTGTTGCATGCAAAGCATCATCAAGTTTTCAAGAGGCAGCGCAACCATCGGCGCGTTGCAAGGACAGACGCAGGCAGATTAGGTCTGGAGTTGGCCACGGTAGCTCGATCACTCGACGCTTCTGCAATCTGTTCCGGTTTCCACTTTTGTTCCTCATGGGCAGGTGCTTCAACCCGAAGGCCTTTCAATGATCAACACAAATTAAACCCGAATCCCCAAAGCCTCCTAAACCCTGCAAGTCCCTAAACCATCCTAAACCCTAGAAGTCCCTAACCCCCCAAAACCCAGGTTCTTCAACACGAAGGCCTCGCAATGATAGACACTAAACCCGAATCCCGAAACCCTACAAGCCCCTAAAACCAGGCGCTTCAACCCGGAAAGGCCTTTCAAGGATAGGTTTCGGGCCCATGAGAAAAGGGGAGCGCAGGGGCTTCCAAGAGGCATTGCAGCAGTCACAGGATGCAGATTACGGTGGTACTTGGGATCTCAAGGTTTAAGGGGTTTCGGGGATTAGGGGTTTAGGGGTTTAGGGTTTAGGGGTTTAGAGTTTAGCGTTTAGGGTTTAGGGGTTTAGGGTTTAGCGTTTGGGGTTTAGGGGTCTAGGGCTTCAGGGTTTCAGGGTTCATTATGGGCACTTGTTTAGATTAGGGTCCCTAAAAGTCCTTTCTATAAGGGTGCCGTACTAGATTGGGGACTTAAACAGGGACCCCAATATAGAGAACGACCCATGTGGTTTGAAGCTTCAATTCAAGGGTTCTAGGGGAGGGCCTTATAAAGGGCTGTTTGAGCAGCAAAGTCAGCAGAGTTCCCCTACCAAAATTCCAGTCAGAAAAGACTACGCTAATTCGAAGATTCTAAACGCCGGTGAACCCTAGCCCAAACACTCAACCTCGCGACACGCTCAACAGTGTCCCTTGAACAGACACCCTAACCCAGAGAGCCCAATACCCGTTAAATAAGGAATTTACCTTAAGTCATAATATTAAGGCCCCTATAGTTTAAGGTATATTCCTTATTTAAGGGGTATTGGGCTCTCTGGGAACAGCACAAGGCTAACGGGGATTCAAAGCCCAAAATGTCGCGGAGGACCTTTGACATGCTTCCGCACTGGTCAGAGGCATCCAGACGTTGGGATTTAGGGTTTATAGGCTAATTTATAGGGTTTAATTACGGCATGTGGGATTTGTTTAGGGTTTTGGGTTTGGGGTTTAGGGTTTAGGGTTACCCATTGGCCCCTAAGTAGTTCCTTTTTGGGATTACCTTGTAGGATTCTAAAAAGAAACCACAAAAAGGAACTACTTGGGCCTATGGGTAGGGTTTACGGCATGTGGGATTTGTGGGGTTCGGGTTTTTTTCGGGGTAGGTGGTGGCCCCATCGGAGCCCATCAACGATGGATGGAGTTTGGGGACTGCTTTCAGAAGAGCCTCTGGATTGCAAACACCTATGGGTAGTTCTCTAAATTAGGGTCCCCTGTTGGGGTCCCCAATATAGTACGGCACTCTTATAACAAAAAGGGCCCTAGAAGGGGACCCTAATTTAGAGAACTACTCCTATGACCTGCGCGTCGAGGGAACGTTTGCCCAGAGAGCCCAAAACCCCCTAAATAAGGAATATATACCTTAAATCATAATATGAAGGCCCCTATAGTTGAAGGTATATTCCTTATTAAAGGGGTATTGGGCTCTCTGGGTGAGGCCCGGGAGAAGACTTTGATGCAGCGGTCAGACATCCCAAGTCCTACCTATGCTCTCCATTATAGTTCCTTTTTTGGGGGTTATCTTTTGTGGGATCCCTAAGACAAAGTTGGTTAAGCCAAAAAAGGAACTACAATGGAGACTCTAGGTAACGCTTTCGTTTCTTCAGACCCCTCCCTACACGCTAGAAGCCCTGAGCCTCACCACCTGTCGCCACATGCAAGGAACACTGGGAACAAAAGAAGCCCTAAACCCTTATACACCCTAAACCCTAACCCCTAAACCCAAACCCTAAACCCTAAGCCCTAAACCCTCAACCCTCAACCCTAACCCTCAACCCTCAACCTGGCCCTGAGAAAAATGGCAAAAGCAGGCAGAGCTCGCGGAGCTCGGAGAGCCGGACCTACAGAACACTGCACGACGTTTGCAGCAACAGGCCTGGGAAGCGTTAGATGTTTTGATTTTTGGGTTCGGGGTTTAGGGTTTAGGGGCTTCGGGTTTGGGGTTTGGGGTGTTGTAGTTTTTTCATTTGCGCAGTTCTAAGGGTGCGTTGAATAGTTCTGGGTGGCGGAGTCTTTAGAATGTGCGTTTTGGGGTTTAGACGGGTGTCAAAGGGTTCTGGTGGTGTTGAATATTTGTTCCTTGGCATGTCTTTAAAAGTTCTGCAGGGGTTCTATGAGGATTTCTCGGATACTTTCAGGTTTTACAGGGGTTTGCTTCCGGGTTTATAGAGGGTTTCATAAGGGTCGGCGTTACGGGTTTTATGCAGGGTCTGCTTGGGCATGCATTGGCTTTCTGTTCGTAAGAGCTCTACAACTTTTTGGCGATACTTTGTAGATGCCCCCCTACGCTTTGGGGTTGCGTAAGTATAGGGTTCTGTGAGGGTTTTTGACGGACTCATACCCATATAGGCTCCGTAGTAGTTCCTTTTTTGTGGTTTTTGTTTATGATCCTATAAGGTAATAAGGTAATCCCAAAAAGGAACTATACTTCGGAGCCTGTGGGTAAAGCTTAGGGTGTTTTCAGGTGTTGAGTTTAGCGTTGCGGGGTTTGCTCGTTGCCGGGCTGGATGAGAGCAGGTTCAGTGTTTTTGATGAGTACGGATAGGCTCCATAGTAGTTCCGCTTTGTGGTTTATATTTAGGATCCTGTAAGGTAATCCCAAAAAGGAACCACTATGGAGCCTATGAGTAGACAGTAGACAGTTTTAGCCTGGCTAGGGGCTGGCGTTAATTGCGAGTTCCTAAACCCTGAACCCTAAATCCTAAACTCCTAAACCCTAAACCCTAAACCCTAAATCCTAAACCCTAGACTCCTAAACCCTAAATCCTAAACCCTAAACCCTAAACCCTAAAAGCCACCGCGAACACATCTCGGAGAGAGCCTTGAATCTCTGCCAGCCAAGGAGGGCCTAGTCCCTCATGTATGCCTAGTTCCCCAATACCCAACCTTGAAACTTTTTGGGACCTTGTAAACCCTAATCCTTGAAAGGGCTGTCCCAGGAGATTCCGGACCCTCTTAGTTCCCCCAATACCCAACCTTTAAACTTTTTGGGGATCTTGTAAGATAGTAGAAATCTGAAAGTTTAACCATTTATTTCCCTGGCCTCTTGGGGAAGTATGTATGCGAGGGCCTTACGGCCACCAAATCAGTAGATTGGAACCTATACCCAAAACCTTAGGCCCGAATCCTTCAACCCTTATAAATCTCAATCAAACCCCCAAGCCTTGCACTCCCAACCCCTTAACCTGTCAGGGTTTGGGGTTTTAGGGTTTAGGGTCTAGGGTCTTAGAGGTTTTAGGGTTAAGGGTTTTAGTGTTTTAGGGGTTTGGGTGCTTGGCCACCCTCAGTCGGAGCCTTCACAGCATCAACCTCTGCACTCTCCTTGGGCCTCCGGCTCCCTTCTTAGTAGGGAATGGGGGGAAATGGATCCCTATGACAGTCCCTTAAGGTCCCCCTATAGTGCCTATAGTCTCCATTGTAGTTCCTTTTTTCTGGTCTAACCAATTTTGTACTAAGGATCCTAAAAGGTAACCCCAAACAGGAACTGCAATGGAGACTATAGGTAGTCCCCAAAACCCCTTCCTCCATGCCCTACTAAGAACCAGGGACCGGCCAAAAACCCTGAACCCTAACCCTAAACCCTGAACCCTAAATCCTACGCCCTAAACCCTAAACCCTCGGCTTCGGGCGAAGGTGCGAGATGACTTCAAGACCGTCCTCCGTGCTGCCGCTGCTCAGGGATGCGAGGACCTACTCAAGGCGCGCGGGGTTTAGGGTTTAGGGTTTTAAGCGTTTAGGGGTTTAGGGGTTTAGGGTTTAGGGGTTTAGGGTTTAGGGGTTTAGGGTTTAGGGGTGGGTTTGTGGAGTTTGGTTGGCTTCCTTCGTGGGTAAGATGACCGAAGGGCCGGATGCAGGGAACGCGTGGCTGCGGTGTAAGATGTGCTCCGTTTGCGGGAAATCATCCGCGGTTTGCTGTGCTGCAAGGACCACCCTAAAAAAGGGTTTAGGGTTTAGGATCTAGGGTTTAGGGTTTAGGGTTTAGGCAGAGGCTGCGCAGCCAAAGGGGTATCAGCTAGAGACTGCTGACGAAGAAGATGAAGCAGATCAGAGCAAAGCTGATGACCGAGCTGGCTGCGGTCAAGGCTGCTGCTTAGCAGATGGACTGCAAACTGTCCTTTCATGGTTCGCAGGAGGCTCGAGACAAGTGGTACAATGGAGCTAAGGAGGAGATGGTTGGCATGCATGGTAAGAATGTGCTTGAGGAAGTGTCGCGTGACAATCTTCGGGAAGAGCTGGGGTTGAAATCGGATGAGAAGATTCCGAAGCCTCTGCCCACCAAACTGGTGGTGACACGAAAGCCGGATGAAGGTGCATCTGAGGCGGGTCTCGGGGACCGCCTTGGAAAGCCAAGGTGTTCGTTGTCGGTTTTTTAGGGCTCCTGTTTTCAGGGTCGAGGGGTTTAGCATAGGGGCCTCAACAATTACCCATACTATTTTGGGGCTCCTTGTTATTATTCATACTATTCGTATGATCATCATCATTGTACAACATACCCCGAAACTTTACTCTAATTCTTAAGACCCCTACATTGGGTGTTTAGGGTTTTTGGTTGGGTTTAAGGCTTGCGACTGTGGATGTTTCCACACCACCCTATAACCCTAAGCCCCAAACCCCCAAAGTGCCCCATAAAGTCGGTCGCACTCGAGTTTTTCTGCTTTCGTAAACTTCATGGGTTGGGGATCCCAACTTCGCTCTGTTGAGGCTTACATCGCCTTTTTTCAGGATTTAGGGCCTCCCCATAGGCTCCATAGTAGTTCCTTTTTGTGGTTTATATTTAGGATCCTATAAGGTAATCCCAAAAAGGAACTGCTATGGAGCCTATGGGTAGGCCTTAAAGCCTCAACCCCAAGCTGCAGACCTTCTTCCCTAAACTCTACAGCTCCGGAGCCGGAGCCCGAAACGGGTCTGTGGGGCAAGTCCCATCCTGTTCGATTCGAGAGACCTAACTCCTAAACCCTAAACCTTAAACCCTAAACCTTAAGCCCTAAACCCTAAACCTTAGACCCTCAACCCTGAACCCTAAACCCCAAACCCTAAACCCTACACTCTAAACCAGAGACAAGTTGGAGGTTTGGGGCTGTCGGATGTGGGCTTTCGGGGGGGATGAGGCCCCCAGAGTTGCGGGGTTAGGGCCTTCGAGTTTAGAGGGGTTTAGGTTTCAGGGCGCTTTAGGGTTTAGAGGGGTTTAGGTTTCAGGGCGCTTTAGGGTTTTGTGGTTTAGGTTTCAGGGCGCTTTAGGGTTTAGTGGTTTAGGTTTTAGGGTTTCGGGTTTGGGGGTTTAGGTGTTGGGATTTAGGGTTTAGGGGTTCAGGTGTTTAGGGCTTACTTAGGGGTTTAGTAGAGGGCCAGCTAGGAATTAGTGAGCAGCGCGGTCGTGACCCCAAGTGGGACCATCGGGTGCTTTGCTTTGGCATATACTGGTGGTGATACTTGTAATGAAAATCGTGTTTCAACTATTCCCGGAATCACAGCGAGGCTTCTTCGTGCCCCCCCCCAGCAACTAATCGTAGCTGCTGAGAGGCACGGTGGAGGAATCGACATGGGCCTGCCATGGCAGCTTACACTTGAGGGTAAAGAGGCTTTTGTAGTCTCATGTAGGCGTCTGAAAAACGATTAATGGTATCCCCTTGTAGCTATAGTGTAGGATACCCCAAGAACCTATTCCATTTGGTAAGGCCCCTAAACCCTAGACAGTGAAGCCTGAACTGCATCCCCACTTTGTTAAGAGAGTGCAGGAAAGTGGTGTGGACTTCGATTCCTACTTATGGGCCAAGTCAGCCGAACAGCTGAATTGGCTACCTGCAATCGAGATTTCGATTTCCGGTGGTGCTGTTTGGGTTTGAAAGTGTGCAAGCGGTTAAACATGTACCTATAGTCTCCATTGTAGATCCTTTTTTTGGTTTAACCAATTTTGTATTAAGGATCCGAAAAGGTAACCCCCAAAAAGGAACTACAATGGAGACTATAGGTAGTTCTGGGTGAGAGACCACCAATGCGCCGTAGACAAGGAACATACCTGAAAGCATACAAAGTTGAGGAAACGGTTTCCAGGGTAAGGCAATATGGGGGCCTGAATACTTACCTACACTGTCTTGCGTTTTGCTTGCTATAATTATTAGTAGTATTCTATACCCCCAAAACCCTATTCTAATTATGAAGGCCCCTAGATCAAGGGCGGTTAAAGGGGTCTGTTGAGGGATCCTTGGGTTCAGGGCCGTTAACCCTAAACCCTAAACCC